>JARQOC010000004.1:212492315-212701569 GCA_033576535.1 Allobates femoralis
ATTCTAGCTGACCGTCTAGCCCAGTTTCTCCCTTCCGTGATTAACTCGGACCAGGTGGGCTTTGTCAGAGGCCGAGAGGCTAGGGATAACACTATTAGAACCCTCCTCCTTATAGCTAAGGCCAAAAGCAACTCAGCTCCGTTAGGCCTGATTTCTGTGGATGCTGAAAAGGCCTTTGACAGAGTCCACTGGGGGTTTATGAGGGAGGCGCTGACTCAACTTGGCCTGGGTCCCCGGTTCTTGCACGGAATCATGTCCCTATACTCCTCACCGTCTGCAAGAGTGAAGATTGGAGGTACCTTATCTTCCGCGTTTAAAATAGCAAACAGAACTAGACAGGGATGCCCGCTGTCACCCCTGCTTTACATTATTGTAATGGAACATTTGGCTACAGCACTTAGAGCCAATGTTGACATTCGCGGGATTGTGCTGGGTCAGAGTCACCAGAAGACGGCATTATTTGACGACGATCTCCTACTTTGTCTCGCAGCCCCTGATCTCTAGCCCTTCTATTCTGAAAGAATTCGAGCAGTTCGGACAATTGAGTAACTTTAAAGTCAACTGCTCTAAGACAGAGGTGCTCAACATTTCCTTACCTGGAGATTTGGTATCTCATTTGTCCAGACAGTTCCCTTTGAAATGGAAGACTGAGGCCATTAAGTATTTAGGAGTTCTCATCCCAAGAGATCTTAGGCAAGTGTTTAGATTAAATTACCAACCCCTACTGTCTAGAACAGAAGAGGCTTTTCCATCATATCGACAACTAAAGCTATCCTGATTCGGGAGAATGAACGTCATCAAAATGGATATCTTACCCCAACTCCTATATATTTTTCAAACAGTCCCCGTCCTTCCAGACAGGACGTTTTTTGCTACACTACAATCTCTATTATCAAATTTACCTGGGGCGGGAAGAGATCTAGGGTATGGATTAATATCCTATCCCTACCTAAATCCACAGGAGGGGTCGGGTTGCCAAACATAAAGACATATTTCCTGGCTTCTTCTCTCACCAGAGCCCTGGACTGGCACTACTGTTCGGCACACAAGAAATGGGTGGAGGTGGAGCAGGATGGCCTGGGGATCCCACTAAAGCATTTGCTCTGGATTCCCCCTGGGAACGTAAAAGATATATCCCCCCTATCTGAGATGACCAAGATCACCTTGAATGTATGGCATTCTGTAACAAAGACATTGTTTTCGGACGACAGATTCAGTCCTCTTGCTTCCCTCTTCTCTAGTCCAACTTTTACACCTGGGTTCAGAAAACACAGATTTATGTGTTGGCAGAGTGTGAACGACACCCGAATGGGACAGACCCTATCCGAGGGTAAATTACCCTCAATAGGGGAACTCCAATCTATAGATACTACTAGGCCACTTAGATGGTTCGAATTTTTTCAGTACAAATCATTTTTATTTCCGACTGACGATACGTGCAGGGTGAGACTGACGCCAAATATATTGGAGAGAATGTTCCAACAGGATTCCCCTCTGAAGCGCAAAATATCAGCTTTGTATCAAGCCTTAAGGTCATTGAGAGACCAGGGTACCCTATACTTTCAGCGTGCCTGGGAGAGGGACTTAGACAGGAACATTTGAGATAGTGAGTGGCGGAAATGTTTTATATTTACCCACAAATTGGCCAATGCGTGTATTGCACAAGAAAGGAGCTATAAGTTGCTCACCAGATGGTACCTGTGTCCGGTTGCCCTACACCGCATGTTCCCTGACACCACAGATAGTTGTTGGCGTTGTGGGAAGCACCAGGGACGATGCTTCACATTTGGTGGAGTTGCATTGAAATCCAGCAGTTCAGGTCTAGGGTGTTCAGTACCTACACACAGATAACAGGTAAACGGGTGGAGTGTCGCCCTGAAATAGCTCTATTATCCATCCTTCCAGGGCCTATTGGGCTTAATAAGAGGGATATACTCTGTTTCTGCGTTTCGGCCGCTCGCGCTATAATTCCGAGATTCTGGAGAACCTCTTAAGTTCCGTCCCTGCTTTAATGGTTCAAGGAAATGCTTGATATATTTCGAATGGAGGAGCTGGCGGCCGACGCTTCAGGTTCTCGTGATAAATTTTCAGTTGTCTGGACTGAATGGATCCTCTTCCAGGATTCGGCGGAATTCAGGAGAACCTTCTCCGAGATTGACATAGTAGTGTGATCTTTGGCCGACATGGGGTCGAGGGAACCCTTTTTCCCTATTCCTCTCTAGTTCTATTCCCTTCTATATCTGCCCCCAATTATCCTAAAAGAACAGTCCTACTTACTTTTCTATTCTTTATTCTTATCTTTTTTCTTTCACTTTCTTTCTTTTCTTTCTTCTCACCCATTCCATAATATTTGATATTTTTGGGAATCATTTCTTAACCCGCCTTCCCTCGAGATCTGAACATGGTGGGAAAGGAATATTATTTATAATGCCTCGAGAAACACCAATAAAGATGGACTTATTTCTGATTATCTGGATTTTCAACAAGTCCTTCGAGGCTTTGACCTCACTGGTTCCACCAACAACAGTGATGGGATATTAAGTGTTAGCCTAACAGATACTCCTGGCCCTTGGTCAAACTGATATGGGAGTGCTAGATGTCATAATCATTTTGACGAGGTTCCCAACCCCCTCGTTAGCGGAAACACCCTTTGCCAGGAGCAGGATCTATGTATTTACAGGCTCTGGTCTATAAAAAAGGGATTGGATAACCCTATAATCGAAGAGGGTGCAATTATTTGTGGTTGATTATTGTATTATTCTCTTTTAACAGATATTCTTTTTTGTGTTTCCTTTTTCTGTATTCTTTGGATATACCTATTCGTATAACTTGTAATGTTACAAAATCAATAAAAAGAGATTAACCATAATTTTCCCCCTTTTTAAAGCTGATCACCAGGGCCACGGGTCTGGGCCAGCCACCAGTGACATCCCAACCGCAGCTGAGGGCACAGAAACCCGAGTCCACATAACCCTGAGGCGCGTCACATTGACAATCCAACACAAAGGGCAGGACTTTGAACACATTTTATAAGTGGTCATAAACTTGTAAATGTGGAAACAAAAGAAAGATAGGGGGCGCAATGGTGCAGTATCCTCAATGAGATTACAGAGCCGTAAGCTTATTTACTAACCTATGCAAGTTGCGCCGTCCATGCACAACTATGGTTTAAGCCACACGAGTTTAAACGATCCTCCTCCTGACCCGGGTGTTATGAAAAGAGGCGAGAATCTGCAGCTCCGGGCACTCGCAGTATCCTCGCTCACCTCCTAGTAGTATCCGGACTCCGCCTCCTCGCGTCCCATGTGACCGGACTAAAATCACCGAACAGGATCCCTGATCTACTTCTGAGCGCCCACTAGACCGTGGTAATTGTCATATTATAAACTTGTAAATAACTCATGAAAATATAAAGTTATTTTAAACCCAAGTGCACTATTGTTTTTCTTATGAAATTCTCAATAGGTTTGATGTGTCACATGACCCTCTTCCCATTGAAAAAAATAAAGTTGGATTCAAAATGGCCAACTTCAAAATGGCCACCATGGTCACCACCCATCTGGAAAAGTTTTCCTCCTCCCATATACAAATATGCCACACACAGGAAGTTGATATCACCAACCATTCCCATTTTATTTAGGTGCATCCATATAAATGGCCCACCCTGTATATAGTATTACAAGTTATATGTGAATTGCTCCAATTTATTTGTGACAATCTTTCCAGAAAACTATGATGACAGTTTCTACTTCTTTGTTTCCTTCCCTCCTGCACCTTAGTATAGGCAAAGAGGAGCAGCACAGTATCCAAAGACTTCTCAAAGAGTAGACACTAATGCTTCTAGTGATCAAATTTCAAGATCTAATCATTCCACTTTAAGAAAAGAAGCAGCACTTCACAGAAGCAAATGAAATTGTAGTTTATGTAGATTAGGCTGGTTTCACACTGGCGTTTGGGTTCGTTCCGTCAGCACGCATCCCAATGTGCCAGCCTACGGATCCGCCCTGTATCCCTATTTTTAACATGGGGACGCATGGTACATGCGTAGGGATCCAATTGCATGTGTTTGCGTCCTGGCACAGTTTTTTTTATGACATCAAAAATTCCAACATGCTGAGAATTTTGTCCGTCTGAGGCTACATGAATTTAACACATGCATCCTGAAGCGGACAAACAATATATAGAATTGAATAATGCCACACTGCAATCCAGGTGGAAGCGGGAGAAGACGGACGGGGCAATTCTCTCTTTGGTTGGGGTCACAGTTGGCATGAGTTTTTTTAGTGACTAATGCATTTTTGCATGCGTTTTCCATTTCTGCATGTGTTTTTTAAGGTGTGTGATGGCTCCCTGCGTTTTTGGCTGCGTTTTTAAATCTTCACCAAAAAATAGTGCATGTACTATTTTTTGGTGCGTTTTGAAAAACGCATGCGTTTTTATAACATGGGCCCTATGGAAAACGCATGCAAAAACGCATGTACAATTAGTACCTTTTAGTGCCATTCAAAAACGCATGCGTTTTTTTAACATGGGCTCCTATGGGAAACGCATGCGTTTTTGGATGGTACTAATTGTACATGCGTTTTTGCATGCGTTTTCCATAGGGCCCCATATTAAAAAACGCATGCGTTTTTGGAAATTCACCAAAAACGCATGGTACTGTAACACATGCGTTTTTGCTATTAGGGCATGGGTTTTTTAACATAGGGGCCTATGCGTGCGTTTTTTACATGCGTTTTTGAAAACGCAGGTCTCCAAAAACGCTTGTAAAAATGCAACTGTGACCCTAGCCTTTCTCTCTGTCTCTCTCTCTTCCGACCATCAAAGTCTATAATTTTTCAACCTTTCAACCCACAATTCCCCGTGATACAGATTATGATAAAAAATGCTGCACTACTATGCATTTGAATCCTTTTGCACATCCGTCTGCACATCTTATCTCATCTTGATCAGTATCAAACACTAGTATGAAACCAGCCTTACCCTTCTGTGTTCATAAAGACAAGTATATAGTATTTGTATTGTTCTGAAGACTAACAATTATAAATGTACCTATGTCTGAACACTAACAATTAGAAATGTACCTATGTCATTTCTTGTAGGTTATATGTCATATTAAATGTATGAATATGTGGATGTCATTTTACAATGCCCTAATAGATTCACTTGACTGCTCAAAGAAGGCACGGCATAGGGAACCCTCACTGGAGGGGATTAACTGTGAACGGCTACTTCTGAAAGCCAATGGATTGGAAGATAAAAAGGTTGCCTTCTAGAAATTGATGATCTGAGGATTTTTTAATGCTTCAGCCTGAGGGTTGCATGTTAAATAAAACCAAACGGATTACGGGCTCCAGGCTACTGGCTCCATGGTCTCTTTCTGTCTGATGAAGCTGCTGTCTTTGGTCCTGAAAGTGTTTGAAGTTTGTGCATCTGGGATGAGAAGATTCCAGAATGACAGTGCGCTCGTGTTGTTAGCCCACCAGCCAAATACTAATTAAACAGGATGTGTTTCATGTGCTTATTTTTCTTCTACAGCAGTGGATGAAGGCTGTTGGGTGTGAAAAAATCCACATTATTTTTATACATGTAAATACACATACATACATAGTAAAAAACTGATTTATAGACAGTTTACGGGTACATTCATCCTAAAGATAAATGAAACAAAGTAAACACATCTGTCAAACTGGAAAGGTTTTTGAAAACTCCATAAAAGTTTTGATTCATGACTTTTACTATGTGGTTATTATAGAGGCCATAGAGAGATCGGCTGGCTCTACAAGACAATCCCTTTAAAACCAGGGTTTGGGAACTCCAGGACTTGAGCTTCACCAACAGGTCATGTTTTCAGGATTCCTTAGTACTGCACAGGTTATAATGTGGTGCCCCTGCGACCAGGGTGGCCACATAGGGAACTGCAGCCAGGCAGAAAGATAGACAGTTTGTGCAACAAACACCCTCATAGCACACACATCCACTAGAGGCGGCACCCAACCTGGAGCCCGGGACTCTAGGCGGGCAAGGGGTGGTGGGTTTAGAGGAAAGTGGGTGGGAAAGAAGGTAGATCAGGTGACAGAGAGTTCAAAAAGAGGAAAAAGAGGAGGAAGGAGTTAGTAGGCCGAGGTAGGCTGACCAGCCAAGACACAGTAGGCCAGTAGGTGCTGAGCTGAAAAGACACCAGAAAGAAAGTGACACACATCCCGGTGGGGTTGGGCTTCCTGGAGATGCAGAATCCACAGAGTCACAGAAACCATGGAGAGAAGCATTACTGGGTCCAAGGAACACGGCAGCACTGACTAACTAGTGGAGAAGTTTTCCCTGATTGTGCTGGAATCACATGGGTTAGATGGAGCCTGGTAACACCTTGGAAGATAGGGTTACTGCAGGCTAGGCACCCACCAGAGTGTCGGCTCTGAGGGGAACTGAAGTTCCAGACCGGCTTCCCAGACAAACCGACAGGGAGCTCTAATTCCAGGTTGGAGTTCCCACAACAGGGTTGAAGGCACAGCAGCAACCACGAGGACCCATGCCGCTATACAACCCGCGAAGAGAACAGAGAGGGAGAGAACAGGCTGAAAGGACATTAGAAGAAGTGAGGAGTCTCAGAGTGACAGCCTGGCTGCAGTGGGTTCAAAGTGTCCTGAGTTAACTGCACTGTGAACTGTGTTAAGAACTGTACCTTGAATTGCTGTGAACTGCTTGAAGAACTTACAAGTAAACCCGGTGAACCCTGCCTCAGTGTCTGTGTCTGCACTGGTGATGATTCTAATCCATGTGCAATGCTAAGGAAATCCTGAAAACATGACCTGTTGGCGGCCCTTGAGGCCTATATTCCCCATCCCTGGTATAAAGGGATTGTCTTATAAAGCCAGCCTATCTCTTTATGGCTTCTATCAAAGCCATAAAGTAAAAGTAATGAAACAACACTTTTATGGAGTTCCCCAACCCTGCTTTAAACAAGCAGGTAAAACTAGGGTCCATCTCATTCTGTTCCTTTCTACTGCTACATGAATAGTTATCATAAGACTGAATTCACTCATCAATTTCTATTTTGTCATCATTGTCCTGGATCCAATGTTCAGTCTTTGTCTCAGTTATTACCATCCATGTGTGATATTTTTGAAAAAAACTAAAACAAATCTCCACCAATTCATAATGGTTCCCTGGTCATTTAAAAAGTCTGTAGACTAGAATAGGTACTATATATATTTTATCCATAAATAAATGGATAGAATACAAATTACTATGTAGACATTTTAGGCATGTTTGGGAAAAATATTGCAAAATAATAATGTTTTAAAAATAGAAGAAGTGCTAATATTTTTTTTTATCAATTAATACAATTGATAAACTGCAAGGTGCATGAACTAAAAAGAAATCTAAATCAAATAAATATTTGCCCTATAATGTGCTGGAGTGCTTCTTTTCCCCACGTTGTCATCATTATGAAGATGTAAATAGAATGACAAGGAATAATAATTCCCAAGTGCTTCATTACTATTTGTTTTTGGATTATCTCTTTTTATGGACAATCAAGAACTGTGCACTGGGCAATATTGTATGGATCTTACCATCAAGGCACGTGGTAAGCAATGCTACTCTTTCACCCTTTGCCTTCAAAATAGCATTAATTCTTATACTTGTAGGTACACCTGCAGACAGTTTTTGAACAAAGTCTGTAGGGAGGTTGCTCCAAACATTTTGGAGAACTAACCAGAGATCTGACAGATCAGTGGATGTAGGCTTGTGTAAATCTTTCTGTCTCCTCATGTAATCCCTGATGATGTTGAGGTCAGAGAGCTCTGTTGGAGATCTTGCAGACACAGATGCTGTGCATGAACGATCACCACCAGGAGCTCGGCTTAGGTGATAGCCAAGGTCCGACTGTCAAAGCCAGGGCTGGTGCCTCAGCTGTTTAACCCTATGTAAACTACAATCAATAGATTACCTATCAACTAAAGATACCTCTATGCCAATTAATCAGAGGGCTTTTCCCCTAGAAGCAATAACTGTTATCCTTCACCATAAAGTCTTTTCCTTTGAGGGTGTGACGTATCTGCAGTTGAGGGGCTGTTTGATGGGGATGAGATTTGCCCCTAGTTACGCCATTTTATTTATGGGGTGTTTTGAGTCTGAACACATTGCGCGGACCTTCCTACCAATGGGTCACATCTTCTTTTATCGTCGCTTTACAGATAACTTTTCCTTTATCTGGGGAGGTATGGCCCGTATTGGCGCATAAGGAGAATTTGCTCGAACCAGATAGAATTTCTCAAGGAATCCTATATTTTAAAGGATAGGTTTGTAGAGAAAGGGTACCTAACAAAACTTTAGATAAATGTGTTCAATGCACTGAGACCCTTCAACAAATAGACTACATCCCGTTCACAAAGAGTAAGAAAGAGAATGAACCTAAATCCACTTCAAAATTTAAATACAGTCTAGTGACTACTTTTAATAATTCACACAATGTAGTTCAGCAGTGTATTAGGAAACACTGGCACATCCTAAAAAATGATCCACAGTGTATTAGGAAACACTGGCACATCCTACAAAATGATCCAGTTTTATTTGTCGTTTCACCAAAACCACCAGTGGTGGTTTTTAGAAGGAATAGAAATTGAAAGAATTTGATTGCTCCAAGTCAAACTAGTCTTATTAATAAGCAAGGTGGAGGGGGTTGCAGCCCCTTTAGGGCTAACTGGGTTGTTCCACTGTGGACTTTCTAATTGTATGTGCTGCAGTGTTATACAACACGGTAAAAGAACTTTCAAATCAAACATTATGGTACCTTTACACGCCGCCACCGCGGGTAGCAACAGGTAGGCACCGCACGTGTATGCGCACATTTTCAACGGTTGCTAACGGTACTTGATGCCGCAAATACATGCCGCCACAAGGTGCTCCACAGAAGGTATTTTCGTTTCCAGGAAGTGCAGACGGGTGCCGCAGGTTACCTTCTGTGGAGCACCTTCCCTGATTTACACGCCGCTACAACAAGGGAATATAGGCGTACATATTGTGCGCCATAACTACATAGGCGTGACAGAGTTGTGTATTACGCGACGCTCGTACGGTGATTGGACAATGCAATAACATCATGACTGGCCAGCCAGCGCAGGGAGGCTGGCTAATACATGACGCTATAGCAAATGTGTATTATGGCTGGTCAGCTCGTTAAATATGCCGCCCTGTGCAGGGACAGCCAATGGGTACACAGTAGTCCCCACCAATGATAGCTGATGGGGCGTGGTATACATGACGCTGTAGCACGCCCCAGGGAACTCAAATACCATGCCTGTGCCCCGATTACACGCCACCACCATAGGGGTTATACCTGCTTGTTTTTCAGCACGGCTGAAAGACAGGTATCCAAAGAGACAGGAAGGTACAACCTGAATTACACGCCGCCACTTCGCGGTGTTTTGAAGGTAAAAGGTACAATTGTCTCCGATACCTGCCGGTTTCTACCTTTTGGTGGCGGCGTGTAAAGGTACCATTACACGTGAAAAATGTCCTATTAATCAGCTCTTGAACTGTTATTTTGCTTTTTTTAATTTATGTTCTTAAGTGCACGTGCAGTCTGCAGTATGTGGGCCGCACTATACAGTGTATGCACAAAAGATTAAATACCCATAGATATACGACAGGGCACATTGACCCATAGTGTGTAAAAGCACTTTTTAGTAGATCTTAAAAAAAAAACAATATTCTAAATGTAATGATTATAGAGCAAATTCCTGTTTCCACTCCTGAATGTTATTCACATCTTATCCAGAGGGAATAATATTGGATTTTTAAATTGGCCACCTTGAGCCCAGAGAGCCTCAATATCAGTATTGAAGAAATTAATTTACAGGGATTAGTTTTTATAGTATTTTCAATTTTATATAGTTTTTATAACAAGAATTACATTTTATCTTTATAAATATGAATTTTTGTATATATATATAATAGGGCTACACCACATACATTTATGTCCATTGATTTGTACATTGATTGGTGTTTATAGAGTATTTAATTGTCTGTATGAACGTTTATTTATATTTTATGATATAGTGGGATTTGTTACATGACAGTATATTAGTGCAGAACAATGTACCTCGGCAGGAACATTTTAATCCATCTAGTTAACTGAGTAATTAATTGAGTGGTGAGGCAAGGATATAAAAATTCTGCCAGCACTGATGTGTCGAATTTCACCTGATGAAGAGGGCAGACCGCTCCAGAAATGCGTTGTGACTTTCATTTACTGTGGAATAAATATTTTTATCATTTACATTGCCTAAAACAGTCAGTGAATTTTTTAAACCGCTTTTTTATCTGGTTTGTGCTTTGGGTAATCCACTTGTTGATATACATCTTTTCCTTAAGGGTGGTAGGTGGTTCAGGGATCGACGTGTCTACGTCCCTGAGGATGTCTGTCTGCAGATCCTCAAGTTGAAATTTATCAAAAGCAGAACACACCATCTCTTAATGCTTAATCTCATGGTCACTGATAGTTTACCATGCTGGCATGTATTTGTACAGGACTAGTTAAAGTAACACTCCAAATAATTTAGGATAAGTGAAAAACACTTATTGTTACATAGAAAAAATACACTTTTACTATATATATATAAAAGCAGACAAGCATACGTTACAATGAGTTACAGTTAGGAGATCCCAGATTGACTACAATATAGGTAGTTACACTGCAGGTAAAACAGAAAGGTTCATGTATACATAGATAACCGCATGGTAGTTACTCTACAACATCATTAGGACCATGTTACAGTGGCAAACTGGCATTCTTAATCTACCACTCACCCATACTGATGTGTCTATGATGGCCTTCCTCTGGTCACCAGACAGTGCCCTAGTACGTAGATCCTCAAGTTGGTCCATGGCTCCCAAGTTGGCTGGTCATAGGGGGGTACAGAAGACTCAAGAGTTCCTGAGCCGATTTTTCTGATGGCCTACTTGCCTGAAGGATACAAAAGACTATGTTCTTTCTTGTGAGGTATGTGCTCATTTTAAGACTCGTCATGCATCGCCTACAGGTCTCTACACCCACTACTGTTCCATCCCGTCCTTGGGAGTCTATATCAATGTGGATCTTCCTACATCTGGTGGCATGAATACAATCTTGATGGTGGTTGATCGTTTGACTGAGGCCGCTCATTTTGTTCCATGTGTCGGTCTCCCCTCAGCTAAAGAGACAGTGAACTTGGTAATACAGAATATTTTTCGGTTGCATGGAGTTCCAAATTACTGTATATTATTTCTGATTTTGGAATGCAGTTCACTTAGAGATTCTGGAAGGGATTTTGTACTGCACTCAATATTAATGTTCGCATTTCTTCTGCATATCACCCACAGACAAATGGTCAGACCAAGCAGACCAATCAGACCTTGGAGCAATATCTACGGTGTTACATTAGCGATCTTCAGGATGATTGGTTGGAGTTGCTTCCTCCAGCTGAATTCTCCAAGAATAATTATCAGAGTGCATCCAGTTAGGTAACTCTTTTCTTTGCCAATCCAGGCTATCATCCTAGCATTTTGCCTAGACCTCCGCTTTATGCTCTGGTTCCGGCAGTAGAGGGAGAGTGACTGCATTTAGAGAGAACCTAGAAGTTATTAAAGAATCATTAACCTCAGCTCAGGAACATTACAAGAGATCTGCTAAAATTGCGGAAATTGGCACCCATGTTCAAGGTAGGAGACTCAGTATGGTTGTGTGGAGCCCCAGGCGGGACTAGGGTACTCGGTACCGGACTGGTCGGTAGCTAGGGATGTCACGGGTGGCTTGGTCCGGACCGTGTCCCTGGGCCCTCACAATAAAAGGGGAATATTTACAAGGGATTTGTCACGGGTGACGCCACCCACTTGGTGCGGCCAGTGATGGGGCCGCCGCTGCTGCAGAACCTCCGGGGGTGATGGAGTGGCAGCGGAGATGGTATAGTTCCAGTGGGGAGAACTGTATCCCCCGGGGCAGTAAAGGGTTAAAGTCTATTGGGGTTATAGATGGTGGAGAAGGGTTGGAGGACACACACTCACGTTTGGTAGACACTGCAATTCTCTTCTTTTCCTGATGCTGCAGAGCTGACAGGCTGGATCTGTAGGGAGGCTCTCTGTGCTGAATCTGGAGCAAAGGTCGCAATCAATACACAGACTCCAAAGTTGTTTTCCAAGGCTTTACTGCAGATATTATTGCAGATTATAGTCCACGGAGTCTGTAATGGGGCTGAGCTCTCTCCCCACACCCTGTCCGGGTCGTTGGCTTCCTTGTGCTGCACTGTGTGTGTGTCCTGGGCTGCTGCTTCTAGCTAAGCTGCTGGGATTCCTCACGTCTCTCTGTATTCTGCTGGTACCACTTGGCTAGGCAACTTGAGTCCTCTATGCTGTGCTGACCCCTCTGTGTTGCTTCGCTCTGGTACTAGGGGCATCTAGAGATCCCACTGTTCCTGGATTCACTGTGCTGTGGGTGCCAGACACAGTACCGGATCCGGTGTCCGTCTCTGTGCGTACTTCTGGGGCAAGTGATGGTGTCACTCGAGCTCCCAGATGTGTTCCTCTGTCTTTCGTTCTCCTTGTTCCTCTGACCCTTGCTAGGTCTGCACTGAGCTAACTCTGTCCTCAGTGAGCTCTTCACAGCACTACACCGTGCTGTACGGTCTGAGCTCTCCCTCATGGGCAAGAGTATATAAGAGAGCAGGTGGTGCTCCCCCTATTGCCCAGAGGTGGTAGTGTTTGTCAGTGTGTAGTGGGGGAGAGAACCCATGTGATGTTATTGTGGCACATTAACCCATGGGGTGCCACAGTTGTCCACTAAAAATCTAAGACTGAACATTCTTTCACAGAAGTTGGGACAGAAGTTTATCAGTCCTTTCAAGATCAGTGGAATTGTGAGCTCTTTTGCTTGCCGTCAGAAGCTGCCTAGGACAATGAAGGTACACGTCTCTTTATTAAAACCTGTGTCTCCTAATACCTTCCAGGGACACGTTGTGCCCACTCCGTGACCTCTCATGGTAGATGGTCAGGAGCAATTCTTAGTGGAGGAGATCATTGATTCCAGGATTCACAGAAATCGACTCCAGTACCTTATACAATGGCAGCGGTATCCACCTGAAGAAGTCTCTTGGGAACTGGAATAAAATTCTGTGAAGCACCTGTAGGTTCAAGGCACTCACCACACCTCTAAATAAATTCTGTGATGGGTATAGTTTCTAAAACAAGGTCAATTATGGGGAGTTCCCACTGTTTAGGCACATCAGGGGCTCGGCAAATGCTATGAATTTCAACCAATTTTGTGCTTCAAAAGTCAAATAGTACTCCTTCCCTTTTCGAATTCTGATGTGCACTCAAACAGTAATTTTCCACCACATATAGGGCATCAGCGTACTCAGGAGAAATTCCATTTTTTCCTGTTACCCTTACAAAAATTAAATATTCAAGGTAAAAGTAACATGTTTGAGGGAAAAGTTTATTTTTTCACAGCTTAAAGGGAACTTGTCAAGTCCCCTGTGCACCTGAAACTACGAGCAGTTCTGGGTGTATAGTTATAATCCCTGCCTCACAGTCCCGTCATATAGAAAAAAACAAATAGATCTTTAGAAAAAGTACTTTACCAATAATAATAGTATTTATTCACTTGAAATGGGGTAGGAAGCCGGGGTACCTGGAGGAAACCCACACAGACATGGGGATAACATACAAACTCATTGCAGATGATGTCCTTGGTGGGATTTGAACCCAGGACCCCAGAGCTGCAAATCTGCAGTTCTAACCACTGATCTCGATTAGTCTGCCAACTTAGCATGATTTACACAGGAAGCATCATCTGCATCTCTATACAAAACGTGGATTTGTACATCTCAGCATTGAGTATCTTTGATGCTGGGTGTTTGCACCCCAGTTTCAGAGAGGCTCACTGCACATGATCCCCCCTCCACAGGGTCCAGCCCCCTCAACTGAGCATGAACCCCTCCTCCACAGGGTCCAGCCCCCTCATCCTTTACATATATATATATATCGGTACAGAGCAGGAGAGGAAACTACTGGGACCTGCAAGGAGGTTGCAGCATTTGAGCAGCCACAGGATCTTATCATAACTAAGTCAAGCACCTTCCAGTCATATGATCAGGCACATGATCAGTCACATGACTGGAAGGTCCTGAAATTCCAAGGGTTGAAGTTTCTTCAGCTGCTTGGCTCCCACAGCCTCAGAATATTTAGCTCCTGGGCAGCTTCCTCTCCTGCTCTGCATCAATCACATAGACCAGTGGAGAGCAGAAGAGAGGGCAACTCTCTGTGAGTGGGCCCCCCCTTTGCTTCTGATCACTAACGGCGAGTGAGCCCCCTCATTTGTCTAGGGCTCCGGCAATTGCCTGGGTGTGCTGGGTGATGACGTTGGCCATGGCACCAAATAAAAATGCCCGTAACTCTGGAATTGAATGGTGGATTTAAAAACAAACAAAATAACAGAATACGCAGCATAGGAATAACATAAGTAATAAAACACTTCTTTTGCTCAAAAAATATTGCATCAACTTGTAAAAATCCATGAGCTCCCCTGATTCTGACCCACTTTTGCCTTTTGCACTGCATCCCTCCATTGCAGAGATATTCACATTTGATATTCTAGATCACTCTATGTGAAATTGTGGTGCCCCTGTGGATCCAGTTGCAACAGAGGTACTGCACCCCTGTTAGGGTGTAGTATCCCACTCACGGGTAAGAGGGGCACAGACCGGTGGCGGGACACCCAGATCACACTAGGAACCATTGTAGTGGGGTTGGGTGGTGAAGGAAGTAGTTAGAGGGAGCACTTGGAAGGAGTGAGGCCAGGAAGAACACACGTAGATGACTTGGGACACGTGACATGGGGTATAAATAGAGCAGTAAAGATCTAGAACGCAGGAGAGACAGTTGTACACTTGAGGAGGGAGTTGACCAGCTGAGGAGAGGCGGTAGAACAGCTGAGGAGAGACCGTTAAACAACAAGGGTCGAGTTGGAGGGAAGCTGGAGCAAGAAAGCCTGTCACAAAATAAAGAACGTAAGTGTTCAGAAGCCAGACAGAGGAGCAGAAACAACACCTAGGTGGCTCCAGGAGAAAGAGAGAGTCCTAGAGACACGGGAAGTGATCATTCCACTGGTGGGACTCAAATTCATTGTCAAGCGCAAAGCAGTGGAGGGACTGGGCTGAAGAACAGGGGCACCGAGAACCCCAAGACTAGTGGAGAACCCAGACCAGGTTCAACTAGCAACCCGGAGACTGTGTAACACTTCCAAGGTGACACAGTCTACTTCTGTGCACATCTGCTGAGAACGTGGCAAACATAGGGCTAAGGGGAGACACTACAGGTTAACCCCTAATAAAAGCCGACAGTCAATGGCTCAAAGCTCTGTGTGGCGAGGCGCAAGGCAGGATGGGCGAGGCAAGCGCAGTGTACAGAGGTTGAGAAAGGACAGAGAAGGGGTGTCGGATATGTGTCATCCTCCTACCTGGGAGTAGCTGGATCCCTGCCTCCGGGAACCCAGTGCTCAGTGGGCTGTTGCACAAAGACTGTGAGTTAAAGAATTGAGGATTGCAATCTGCTGTGTCTGTGAACTTTCTTACATGTCCAAAAGCACCAGAAACACAACTACCAACTCACTTAGGTACCTCAAGCCACCCTGGGGGTTAGCCCTATCCGTAGAGGGCTTAAGAACATTGCTGCCTCCCAGCCCCTAGGAGGACTGTCATGCAGCCTGAGCCATTGATTGCCGCAACCTGCGGGTGGCGTCACGTAAAATTAACAAGTGTCCCCAGGTCCAGTTATCCCTTCCAGAATGAACCCTCCATGCCAGACGCCCTTCCATAAGAGAGAGAAAGTAACCCACACTGAACTTTTAATGACACTGCCAGGGGCACAGAGCTGGGTCTTGGTCCCTGTGATCCCCGTGATAAAGCCTCAAAAAAGCCCAGTTCCGAGTATCCTAAGGCACTGGAGGGGCGTGTCAAAATCTCTGCTTTGCAGTCCAACTAGTTGTTATTTTAGAGTTTATGAGTATGTGCACATGCATCTTCCTTAAACAGCTGCCAATTACAGTTTTCCTGCTGATCTAGTAGTCTAATCAGTCTAAGACAATGCTGATCTGTGATTGCCAACTCTAGGTAGGATGGGTTAAAGTACACTAACCCCAGAGAAGCCTCTGAAGAAACACACAGTTGGCTTGCAAGGCAGAGATTTCACATAGTGCACTCAAGAAGAAATACATATGAATAGGCCTGCAATGCATCACAAAATTAAAAATAGCAGTAGTATCATTGGAGGTCTAGACTTTTTACAAACTGTTTAGCTCAATTTTTTTTGAACACCTCATAGCTCCTCTTTAAAGTGGTTTACCAAGGGTTGATTAGGTTGAAAATAATAGATTAAATATAATAAAGTTTACATATCTACTGCTACTCCAGCATCGACTCTCTTCTACTGCTCCCAGTCTTTATTGAATACTTCAGCATCATCACTAAGACCAGTGATTGGCTGCAGTGGTTATATTCATTGTAGTTGTGGCATCAGAGAACCTGTGCTTCAGCAGTTATGGGTGATTAAAGCTCTTTTAATTATTTTTAACTTAGGTAACCCTAATCAATTTTTTTTTTATCTTTGGAGTCAATCTGGTCAATAATGACTTGAAAGAAGACAGGATACTCAGTAAATGCAAGTCTTACTATTCAGAAGTATTGTTTATAAGCTTCAATGTGCTGACATACTGTGCTACAGGAAACATATTGTGTAACTTTTCATAGACTGTGAGCCCTCGTGGACAGGGTCCCTGCCCCTCCTGTACCTGTACGTCCTGATCGCCTAGATTTAGTGTACTTGTTCTTGTCTCCCTCATCCTCATGTAAAGCGCCATGGAACCTAATGGCGCTATATAAATAAATAATAATAATAATAACTTTTAGTTCCACACATAGCAAGGTGTGTAATTTCCGGGCCGTCCTTTATATTTGTGAATTGTTTGATGGCCTGATAAAATACAGGTATTGGCTTATGTAGGTTAAACTATGGAGATCTAAACAATATGCATACATACACATGTAAAATATTCTCTGGATGTATGTTATATCATCTCTCCCATGTAATGTTTAACACGTTTTTCTAAACAGTTAAGAAAAATTATTAAATAACGAAAAAAATGAAGAAAAGAAGAATATACAAATCAAACTAGTTTTTCAAGTATATTTGTGAGTTTAGCAGACACACCTCCAAAACCTTGCATAGGGGACAGCCCTAGGGGACGGAGATTTATTTAAGATGTGCGTGAGAGAAAAACACATCTTTGGGATGTATAGAGGAATTGAACTCTCCCTGCAGCTACTTATAAATATTAAAACAAGTAATTCTCAAAGCGAGACTACACCTCTGGCTCTAAAAATAGTATACTGAGAAATGCTGGCGATAAGGCGAGAGGTTCACTCATATCCATTGATCACTCATACTTAATGGTTACAGTAGAAAGTCAAATATTCACTCATATTGCTTGTATAAAACTACATGCTGTAAATGACCATTGGATCTAAGCAATATTAGACCTTCATGAGTCTTATTATCTGACCACCATTATAGCATTGACCATAATTTAAAGACCAAATTACCAAATTAGAATGAATGGGGTGAAAACCATCAGAGTCTGAAGGGTGTTTGAGCCTGCATTTCATATATACAAATTACAGGGTGGGCCATTTATATGGATACACCTAAATAAAGTTGGATCCAAAATGGCCGACTTCAAAATAGCCGCCATGGTCACCACCCGTCTGGAACAGATTTCCAACTCCCATATACTAATGTGCCACAAACAGGAAGTTGATATCACCAACTCTTCCCATTTTATTTCGGTGTATCCATAGAAATGGCCCACCTTATAAATGGCCCACCCTGTACATCGTCTCCTGTCGCTTGGCCCTAGCCTTATGCTGCCCCTGAAAAGCACAGTAAACTTGGTGACAGATCGCCTTTAATAAATTTGTAAAATTCCAGCATATTTGTAGTTTTTACTGTACATTCTGTGATTTTAAATTTCATCTTCATTCTTTCTTGTTCTCTACATGGGTCTTGTTCAGACTTATAATCTGTCTGATATTGATGAATAGAGTAGACATAGAACCTCTAAACCTTGTCTTTGATACTTATATGGACATCCTTTTAACTCAAGGGTGGCTCGTAGGCCATAAACAGCTCACTGTACTCTGGCCACTGACCCATTTTTTTTCGGGCGCCTGCCCTTTTGTGGAGTGCATGCATGTATCACTCACTACCACCTACCTAATACACATCGATTAATTAAAACAAAGTTGTTTAGTCACAATTTTTGAGTGGTGCGAACTATTTTGTTCAGCCCGTTTTTGGAATTTTGTGTCAAATTATGTCTAATTTACCTTTTGTGACTGTTTTTTTTCTGTTGTTCCAAAGCACACCAAAGAAATAAACTTGTTTTCTGGAAGAAATACTTCATTTTCTGGAACAATTTCAAGGGTGCAAACACTTTTGAACTTTACTGTATGTAATGTATACAGCAGTCTCTGTATTTTTTCTTGTGATGTATACATGGAAATCTCTGAATGCATTTTTGGATTTATAATGCAGAGTCTTATTGTATCCTATGTATACAGCAGAGTCTGGATGTATCCTGAGATACAGTAGTCTCCATGTCTCCTATGTGATATATACAGTCATATGAAAAAGTTTGGGCACCCCTCTTAATCTTACTCATTTTTTTTGTTTAAAATTGTTTTTTTTACAACGGGGTTTTGGGTTGCCTGTTTGTTCCCCGGGATGCAACGGGTTAAAACCCCTTGGGATGTTGCGAGGTTTTTTTAAATGGCCTTTGGGAAATTTTCTTTACTTTTCACCCCATTTTTTCCTTCGGGGTTTTTTAAATTTTTGTTTGGGGCCCCCGTAAAAAAACTTAGGGCCTTTTAAAGGAATTTGGCCTTGGTTTCCATTTCCCTACTTTTTGGTTTCCTCAAGTAAATTTGACGGGTTTTTGGTCTTTTTTTTTTTTCCCCGGGAAAAACAGGGAAAAACAACTTTTTTTTCCCAAGTAAAATTTGGAAGTGTTTTGGGGAGCCCAGGGATGCCCCCCTTAATTAAAGGTGCAAACCCAAAGGAAAAGAACTTTTTTTCAAAAGGGGAACTTTTAAAAAAACCCCTTTTTTTTTTTTTGGGTTTTGGGAAATTATAATAAAAACTTTGGGGTTCCCAAACCTTTTTTTTTTTTTTCAGAAGAAAATTTAAAAATGGAAGTTTTAATTTAATAAAAAGAATTTTTTTTGCAATTAAAATTTTTTAAAAAAGGATATTTTCAAAAAATTTATTTTTTGTCAAAAAACCTTTTCCCCAAACTTTGAAATTGGTGTTTTTTTTCGGGGGGGAAACTAAATAACATTTCAAAATTAAGGGCCTTTTGCAAAAAAACTTTTAAACAAAAAAAAATTTAAAAAAGGTTTTAAAAGGGGGCCCAAATTTTTTCTTTGGGCCCGGGGTGAAGGTTGGGTGACCCTATGGGGATTTTACACAGAAGGTCTCGGTTTATTGTATGTGTTGTATGCAGCAGTCTCTGGGAATCCTATATGCTGTTTAAGCACAGTCTCATTGTTTCCTTTTTTATAAAAATTTACAGTAGTACTGATGTCTCCAATGCAATGTATACAGCAGCCCTCCCCTGTTTGAGCTCTATAAACGTTTGTGAGTGCGGGACTTTTATATTTTTGAAAAGAGATGCAGTGTAATTTTGCATCTTTTTTCCCAAAAAAAACCTACTGGGGCAAGAAAATTTTTTTTCAAAACTTAGCAAAGAGTTGAAGGCGCTCCAGAGGGCCCGACATAAATTTGGGAAAAGTAGCTACGGTAGCAACATCATCAATTAAAACCTAAACTTTCCACATGCCTCACTGAAAAAAAGCGTTACAGCCATAACATTGGGGGGGTTGCCCTTTTTTTAAAAGGGAGCCTGCTCAAAAATTGTTTTTTTTAAAATGGGGTAAAAATTTTTAAAAGGGAAACTTTACCCCTTTTTTACAAACAATACTAGCAGTTTCTAGGGCTTTCTTATAAAAAGGGAGAAATTGCACTTTTATAAATGTAAATTCCCATTTTTTTATATTGTATTTTTTTGGTTCTTTTTTTTTTTTTTGGCCCCAAGGTAAACTGTTTTAATGGGAAACGGGCCCACACCCAATGTTTTTATAGTCTGCTTTTGGGTTTCATTTTATGATTTGTTAGCCTGCCAACTTTTTCTATTTATTTTTGAAAATTTAAATTAATTTGATCGTTTTTTTTGGGAGTAAAAATCTGCGCAAATGTTTTTGAAAATTTATTAAGCAATACTTTTTCATAAATTTTTAAATTTTTTTAAACACTGCTCTTTTTCCTGCGGGCACCGGGGCCCTATAGTGCCCAGAAAAGTGAATTCAGGCCCGCATTCCCCCTTTGGTTTTTAGGGTGGTTTTCCTCAAGGAGCCCCCCCTTGGCTAGGCCCTTTCCCTTGGGAGGGTTTAACGGGTTTTAGTTTGTGTTTGGGGACTCCTAAACGAGGTCCCCCGACTCTATTTTTTATAAATGCTTGGGAAAAGTGACCCCCAACCTTTTGGGCTCACAGCTTGCTGTTTTTGGGCATCCCCAGGATTTTTTAGGTTTGCAAAGGGGTTTCAAAAAGGACTTTATAGGGGGAAAAAGGGGACAGCAGTTTTTGGGGGAAACAATGGATGGACAGCAATTTTTTTTCCCTTTTTGTGGATTCTAAAACCCCGGGCAAGGCTGGGGGCTTTAAAAAAAAAAAAATTGGTAACAAGTAAAAAACAAAAAACTCACTTTTAAAAGATCCCGGTCATACAAATCTGGGTGTTTGTTGACGGCTGAGCTTTTTTGGCAGATATTGTTTTATGCCTCTTGTTGTATCATCGGGGTTTAATAAGTCATTCCCTTTGTGTTTAGCGTGAAAAACCTTTTCCGGGGAAAATTCCTACTAAATAAAAAAATGACTGTTGTAAATGTAGTTTTGGCTTTTAATTTTTAAAAAATACTGTATGTATAAATCATTAAAAGTTTCATTCAGGTACCCCAAATTATTATTATTCAAAAAAAACATTTTTCTCAAAATATTTTAGCATAAAGTGAAATTTTAAAAAGTTGTTAAACCCTTCAAAATTTTCCAAATTATTGTAAAAACAAAATTAATTTTTAAAAATTTAAAAATATTACCCTTTTCAAAATTTTTTTAAATGAGGAAAATACCCAAATATTTAAATTTCCGGGGAAAACCCTAAAGAAAGGGTTTTGGGCCCCATCCCAAAGTCCCCAAACATAAAACCCCCTTTTTTTTTTAAAAAAAAAAAAAAAAAAAAAAAAATTTTTTAAAAAAAAAAAAAAAAAAAAAAAAAAAAAAAAAAAAAAAAAAAAAAAAAAAAAAAAAAAAAAAAAGTCCATGTTACCATAAAGGTTCAAAATGAAATTTGGGTTTACAAATGTTTTAAAAATAAATAAAAAGGGGGAAAAAAAATAGCGTGGGGTTTCCACTGGGGATACACAGGGCAGATAAAGCAGACGCTCAGGTTTCCCCACCCCGAAAGCTTTTGGGCCTTTTTGTTAGCAAAGTATAAAAATATGGGGATCCTACTTTTTTTTTAAAATTATTTAAATAAATTTTTTAAAAAAAAAACGGCATGTGGTCCTAAATTTTGAAAACCCAAAAAAGTTTAAAGCGCTTTACCTGGGGGTGGTATTTTTCCAACCTGGGAAGCCCCAATGGTTTTTGGGGGTTACAAAACCCAAAGATGGCACCCTTCAGCCCCCTAGAATTGGGGGATCCTGACTACCTGGTGCGCGGGCAATGGGGGTTTTTAAATATTTTGGGATTAATGACAGCTGTGTTTTGAAAAAAAAATCACAGTCCCATGAAACCCCCGATTAGTAATTGGGTTTGTCTTTATTTTTAACCAAGTTTAATTTCTTAAATTATTACCTTCCGGGGGTTTAAAAGAACATCAGGTGATTTTTTGCCCCGGGAAAGTTTCCCTGGGCAAGTAGTTTGAAAACCTCTGTTCCTATTCTACAAGGGGGGAGGGCCCATTTCCCCCTTTTGCTCTGATCTTGGGGGTTTGGGGAGGTTTTTGAAGGCTCGGGTTTTGACTCCTTTTGCTGTCTTTCCCTACGGGAAAAAAAAATTTTTTGGTTTATATTTTGGGAGAACATCAAAACTCATTTTTTGTGGTCACCAGGTATTTAAAGCAACTTTGGCCCTCCTTATCTTTTAATCATTTTTTTTGGTGGCCAAGGTTGCATAAAGATGTTTTTTGATTTTGTGTCTACCTTAAGGGTTATTGCACTTCTAAGCCCCCACTTTCATGTCCGCGGGGTCTCCCCTCCCTTTTTTTTTTAACTGCTAAAAACCAGGGGACACATGTGTCTTTTGGTTTTTTTTACTGTTTTTCCCATCTATTCACGGGAAAAAATATGGTGATTTTGGGTTTCGGGTGAATAGGTTTAGAAAGGGCCCCCATTGATTTTTGAGGAAATTTTGGGGTTTTTCAGGTGGAAATTTGTTGTTCTCTTTTTGGTCCCTTTATTTCCAATTTGGGGTTTACAAGGGAAGAGTTATGGTCAAAAAAAAAAGGAGGGCTCCTTTTTGGAAAGTTTTTTCCCCAAAGTTGTTCTTCCTTCCCATGTGCTCCTGGATAACCTTGTTTTTGGGGATCCAGGCCCCCTAAAAGGGAGGGTTTGTACAGGGGTCAAGGGTTTTTGGGGTTTCGAAATAAATTTTTTAAAATTGTACCCCTTTTTATGCCGTTCAATTTAAACCTGGTAGAATTTTTTTAATTATAAAGTGCAAGGGGTTAAAATTCCTTTTACCCTGCTGGTTTAAAGTTTAAAAACCCCAGCTGCAACTACCTTCTGTACATATCTTATTTTAACAGTCAAACCGATACAGGGGGGGAAGGGGGAAACCCCCCATCTCTCTCTGGGGGTTTCTTGGGAGTAAAGGAAGGTGGCTGGTTCCCACCTGTTTTAACGGAGAAAAAAAGGAATTCCGGCCCCAGCCCAGACGAAGATCTGTTCGGAATCCCTTTTTTTTTTCTACAAACTTACTCCTTGTTTCCTTTAGCCGCTATATTTCAATCCATTGACCTTAAGGATTTTGCTTTGTAAAGGGGGTGATTTTCCACTTTGCAGTGGATTCTCCCCCGGGGGAAAATTGGATTTAATTTTTTATCTTTTTTTCCTTTTTTCCCCTTCCTCATTTTGTTTTTATAAAATATTTAAGACTATTGTCTTCGGGGCCGGGGGGCACTTGGCTAGCCAGTTCATTTTTTGGAAATTGGGCACGTGGGTTGGCACGGGGTAAGGCCCCACAGAAGTTCCCATTGTCGGGCCCCTTCCTTTTTCATCATCTTGGGGTTTCCTCTTTTGCCACATCCAACATTTCCTTGCTCGGGGCGGACATTTCAAATTTTTTTCCCAACCATTTTTTTTTTTAAAAAATTTTATGGACAAAAAGGGGGTTTTTTGATTTTTTTCCGGGGGTTTTGGGGGTTTTTATGGATCTGGTGAAAATTTAAAAGGTCTATATCCCTTTTAAAAAATATTTCTTTTCCCCTGTTTTTATTTTTGTTTTCCCCCAAATTTGGATAGCCCTAGGGACTTTTTACTCACATGTTCTGAGTTTGTCTCTCGTTAAAAATGATTTTAAAATAAAACTGAATAGTTTGGTGCTAAAGGGGTTCAAGGGGGAGGGTTTAGGTGTGAATATTTTCAGAAGTACAAAAGTTTCATGCCCTATTTTCCTACCTAAATCCCTAAATGACTCTTTTGTTAAAGGACGGCGGGGGGCCGGAGTTGGGATGAGTTTTTGGGGGACAAGGGGCGAAAAAAAAAAAACTTTTAAAAGCCCCTGGGACCCCTGAAACATTTTTTGGGGCCAAAGCAAAAACCCCCCATGTTATGGTTTCATAGACCAGCGAAACTACTTAGGAACCGGGTTGTGGTGCGGGCTACTCATTTTTTGCACCCCAAAATGCACTACAGGGATTTATCCCATTTGGGGTTTCAAAACCCCCTTTTTGGGTTTGTCGCATGCCCCAAAGAATTGGCTTTAATTTTACTGCCTTTTTCGGGTGGGAATTCTGAAAATTAAATTGTGCAAAGTATTTGTTTGGGAAAATTGTCTACAATTTTTTATCCAAATAAACTCTAAAATAGATGCTGAAAAAAAAATCAGGGGAAATAAAGTTTTTTGGTTCCCCGGTACTTGATTATTAGGAATTTTTAGTTCAATGATGAACTTGAGCAAATACGGATACAAAAAAATTTGAGGGTCAAAAACTGAAAAGAAAAAAAAAAGATTTGTTTAATAATCTGAAATTGCTAAATTTTTCCCAAAAAAAATAAGAAAATTAACTTTACTCCCATTTTAAAAAATTTGTATGTTCAAACTCCCATATTAGTGAAAAAAAATTTTTTAAAATTTTTATTTATTTTAAAATTCTTAAGAAAATTAGGAAGTAGAAAAAGGGACGGGGGGGATATCTGTCGTTTGAAGGGAAAACCGAGGTATTGCAGACATGATGTCACGGGCCAATGAAGAGGAGATTATAGCAGAACCCCCTCTAATACTAGTTGTATTTTTCAGGCTCTAAAAAAAAAAAGTTTCAAAATGTACAAACAGTATGTCCCTAATATCAATTTATCAGATAGACCACTGCTCCATTTACCCCTTTTTGCCCTTAGGACCAAAGGGGGGTGTGCACTGCAGCTATTAGACATGAGGGGGAATACAACAGGTGGGGGTTTTGGGCACCCCGGGCCCCCAGCCTGGGGCCCCCCAAAAACCTTTTGGCCTAAGAAAAAAAACTATTGCGTTAAAGATTTTAAAAATTTTTGGGGGCCCCGTTGGAGTTTCCATCGGGGGCCTTTTTCATTTTTCCTATTAAATGTTTTTGGGGGTTAGTTCGTCGGGGAAGCAATTTTTGGGATCAGCGTTTGTGCTGCGTAAAAAACTGTTTTGTACAGTACAGCTAGGGTGGGTTTTTAAAATCCAATGCCCACTATTTTCACCTAACCGCAACTCCCCCCAAAACAACAAAAAGTTTCGGCCCCGAGGAGTGGGATCCCCTGAAAAGTGTTTAGAAAAACCCATAAAATAATTTGCCTTCCGTTTATACGACGGAATATTTATTTTTTGGCCTTTTAAGGTCAGTTCAGTATGTGAAAACAGGAACAAGTTTTAAAAAGCTGTGCTGTTTGACCCTTACTAAAACAAATTGGGGGGGGTGGGAAAGGATACTCATCAATAAGTAACCTGGAAAAAACCCCTTTTAATCCCCCGTGTTTAAAAAGGGTACTTGAGCTGTTAACTCCTAACGCCAAAACCCCAGGGGGTTGCATTATTCACGTGCGAAATCTTTTTGGCACAATCCATTTGCCCCCCCGATCCCCCTTCCCCCGGGAAGCCCCCAAAATCTACCCCTCCTTTAACTTCACTAATTTATTCTCCAGAAAAGGAAACATTTGGGGGAAAAACAGAAAATTTAAGTCCGGAGGTTAAAATGACCCTTAGCACAGGAGCAGCCCAGTGGTCGGAAGTGGTGTTTCCCCCGCTGTTTATCTTAGTGTTCCTGCTTGCATGCAAAACTATGAAAGACAGAAATTTTTTTCGGGTTGCAAGATAGTTTTCCAAAACCTTGCCCCCCTTTTTGGTTGAATTCTTGAATCCCCCGACTCGCACCTATGCCTTCACACTACCACACATAATACACATGTAGAATGTCGGGTCACACGGGGGTCATAGTTTTTCAGCTCACCAAGGGTTGAAGTCACAAATCATCAGGTTCAAAATATTAATCTTATATATTAATGTGTCATTTTTAATTGCAAGGATCTTAAATAAATGCAGGTCACCTGTGACTCTTATACAAATAGGCATTTTTTAAAAAACCTCAGGTAAATATCTGCCCCCCAAAAGAATTTAAAAAGCCACACATAAGCTGCATTGACTAAACGAAGTTGTTTTTAGAATTTTTGTGGAAAAAAGGTTTTTAATCACACGAGGACAACAACATGTTTTCATCAAGTGAAAGATTTTTTGCCAGCTAAAAAAAGGTTTTGGGGTGGGGAGGGGCCCGTAAATAGGTTCGAATTCCCCCAAAAAATGGTGCCCATTAGCAGATCACTAATGTGGGAGTCACTGTGGTCGCCTGTGTAAACGGGTTGTTAAGTACCGCCGAGAGAGAGAGAAAATGCAGCACCAAATCTGCAAGGAAAAAATAAGCAACTTGTGCACAACACTTCAAATTCCTCATTGACTTTGCTGATTTCAGGATAAGAGGCAGACTTGTCAAAAAAATACCCATAAAAAATAAAAAAACGCACTGTGTGCACATGATCTAAGGGTACGTTTCATGGAAGTATTTGTGGCGCCCTTCTGGCGGGACGAAAAAGGGGAGGACTGCCCCCCAAAAAAGATGATGTAGTATTCCGTAGTCACAGGTGGAGGGGGGGGAACAACAGAGTCTGTCCACAAAACCCACCCACAGACACCCTAGCACAGGGGACTGTATTTCAGTAGGTCCCGGGGATGAAGCTTAGCTGAGCCGGGAGACAACAGTCAGACGGTGACAGAGAGAGAGGACAGACGGACGCAGGGGACCCTGCTGTCCTGAGGAAGGGGCACCTTTAAGGAGCGGGGTGACCCAGACAAGAAGGGACACTCCAGGTCTGGTTGGAGCCGTCTGGATTGCCCAGGTCACACCAGCAAAAGTGGAGCCGAGGCGGTTTGATCAGGTTTATCCCTAAATGCAGACCAGCGAGTTGTGGGCCCTCAATAAGGGAGCCCGCGACACCCACCAAGGAGCCTAACCTCTGTCCCAAAGCTAGGTCCAAGACACCAAGAACATGTAGAACTGCAGCCAGGCAGATAGGAGACAGGTTTGTACACCAAACATCCACACGGACACACACACCCACAGGAGGCAGCACCCAACCTGGAGCCCGGGACTTTAGGTGGGCCAGGGGTGGTGGGTTTAGAGGAAAGTGGTTGGGAAGCATGTAGATGAGGTGACAGAAAGTACAAGTAGAAGAAGAGGAGGAAAGAGTTAGTAGGCCAGAGTGTGGCCGAGCAGCAAAGACACCAGAAAGACAGAGACACGTCCCGGTGGGATTCATGGAGATGCAGAAATCCTCAGAGTCACAGAAACCATGGAGAGAAAGCTCGCCCATAGCCGGCATCCCAGGGGAGTGTGAGGAAAGAGACCGGACCAGCAGTACTGGGTCGAGGAACACGGCAACACCGTCCAACTACCGGCGAAGTAGTTTTCCCTAGTTTGGACTGGAATCACACGGGTGAGATGGAGTTGGTAACGCCTTGCAAGATAGGGTTTACTGCAGACTAGGCACACACCGAGTGTTGGCTCTGAGGGGAACTGAGATTCCATACTGGCTTCCAGAAACCGACGGGGAGCTTGAACTCCAGGTTGGAGTTCCCAACAAAAAGGGTTGGAAGCACAGCAGCAACCACGAAAGACCCACAAGGGTTCCAAGCTGCCGCTATACAACCCGGAGAAAGAACAAGAGAGAGAGAACAGCCTGAAAGACACTAGAAAGAGTGAGGGGTCTCAGAGTGACAGCCTGGCTGCAGTGGGTTCAGTGTTACCGTAGTGGTGTGAACTGTGTTAAGAGCTGTACCGAGAACTGCTGTAAACTGTTTTGAAGAGCTGACAAGTAAACCGGTGAAACCCTACCTGAGTGTCCGTGTTTGATTCCGGTATATTGAACTTTTACCCTGTCAGGAGCAGCCCGACCGGGGCGGGTCTAATCCATCCGACTGCAGCCCATCAACCATCCATACTCCTGGCAGGCAGCAGGTGGTCCCATCACTGATCACAACCCGTGGGTGGCGTCATGGACAAACTTTATCCTTGTAAATACCCTTTACTCATGTGAACCCGGGACAACGGTCCAGACCAGGACCTCCGTGACATCTCCAGAAGTACCCGGTCCGGTACCGAGTACCCGTCCCAGTGGGCTCCACATACCGTGTACCTTATCCATCTGGTGCCAGTAAAAGAACTGTTTTTGAGCTGACCTGATCTCTGGTTTCAGTTATTCCGTCGCCCGAAAGGTCTGTGCAGCACCACAGAGTATTTGACCACAACGTAACACCATCATCCACCCACCGCGCTGAGGAAAAGCTTTGCCTGTGGAGAGCTTTACTACCTCTGCTGCACACCACCATCACCTCAGCGCCCGGCTACAGCGCTGGTAACTCCTTACCAGATAGCACAGGTGGCGTGACGTTATACTTCCCCCAATCCATCATCCCTATCAGCCATTGAGTGCCCAGGGCACGGAACCGGGACCCAAACAGCCGTGATCCCCACCGAAGCCACCGTCCCGGTATCCGATAACCCCTTCCCTGCCTGCCCTACTCATATTTACTGCAGACCATGTGCATAGAGATCTGGAGGTCTGATTGTGTTTAGTTGCATTGTATTTAGTACTGGGGATATCATTGTAGAGAAAGTATGAGGTGTCCTGACTTAGTAGCAGGAATTGACTTGCTGCAGATATTGATCATGTGGCCTAACCGCACCATTCCGCAGATGTATTTAACCCAGCAAATTTGCAATTGTCACCTCAATTTTATTACACAAAAAGAACGTTTCCAAGTAGATTAGGATACATACATAATGCAAGCCTCAAATAGCTCTATATAGTATAATTCAGCCTAATAGTCCTCCATATAGTATAATGCAGCCTCACAATCCTGCATATAGTATAATGCAACCCCATAGCCCTCTATACAGTATAATACAGCATCATATCCCTCCATATACTATAATGTAGCCTCATATCTCTCCAGATAGTATAATGCAACCTCAGAGCCCTTTTAGGCTGAATTATACTATATACAGGACTATATGGAGACATATGGGGCTACATTATACTATATGGTGGGATATGAGGCTGCATTATACCATATGAGTATATGCATATATACCAGTGAGTCTTTAAAGGATTTAGAACCTTACACAGGGCCCCATACATCTGACCGACATGTGTTCGGGGGGGTGGGGGGCAGGTTTAAAATTTCACAATGGGGCCCACCAGACTCTAGTTACGCCACTGATACTGAACATATTATAATAATGTTTTATGGGAAGCAATTTAAAATAACTAACTTGTACTTTATCCATTTAACTCTTGGCTCATCATTATTAGATAGGGGTCCAGTAGGAGGCCACTCAGAGTCGACATGAGCGGATTTCTTCACGCATCAATGGTGGTGGACAGGAGCTGTACAATTTTCCTGAGCTTCCAAGGTCTTTGATGTTTGATTTGCTGCGCGGTGTATTTCACCTGTGCAGCATGCAATACAGTATAATGCCCCTAAAAACCCCCTAACAACAGTACAATGCCCACATGATGCATGATAGCCCTAAAAGTACTGTGCACACAGTATAATGCTCTTGAAGCCCCCCTTTACACAATATAATACCCCAAAAGACCTCATATACAAATTATGGTGGCCACCACAGTATTCCTCACAAAGTAAAATGTCTCCAAAACCCTTTTATAAACAGGGTAATGCCCCAACAGTAGTCCTCACACAATTTAATGCCCCCAAAGCTCCACATACACAGTATAATACTTCAAAGCCTCTTAAACACAGTATAATGTTGGGAGATACATCTTCTTATACAGGGGTAATGCCCTTCCCCGCGCTCTAAAATACCCACCCACACAAAGCTCTTTTCTTAATACACATCATATTGCCCCCATATATAGTTGAATGCCCCATAGCCCTTTTATACTTTAAAACAATGCCCCCATTGCTCCCCTATGTATAGAATGATACACCCCATAGTTCCTCATAAACAGTAATGCCTCCATAACCCTCTTTACACAAAAAATACTGCACACTGTATGATAGTCACCCATATTAGTGGTCAACAGTATAATGCTCCCAAATTTCACCTATAATCAGTTATAATGCCCCCATACTGTGTGATGCCCCCATCGTTCCCCTACAGGTACTACTAAATTAAAAATCATAGACGTCACTTACTTTAACTCTTATCCTGGCAAGTCCAGAAGGAGAAGGAGCTGGCGGACCATCACTATGATGTCATCGCACTGGGACATGCACAAGATTAGTGATGGGCAAAACCCGAACTGTAAAGTCCCCTGAGACGTCTTTGTTACTGTTCAGGTTCAGCTGGGGGGCTGTAAAAAAAAGGAAAGCAATGATTAAAACTTTAACCTCATACTTACCGAGTACCAAACGCTTGTACTACCTGTTCCGCTTTATTAAATTCCTGGTTATTCACTGCACTGACTCCAAAGAATAATCACAGACATCCAATCTATGTTACAGCATCTGTGATTGGTTGTTGCGCCCCTCACCCATTGTGTCGGCATCTGTGATTGGTTGCCATTGGCAATGAACTTGCCGTCATCTTCTGTTCCCAGTATGCTGCTTTAATCCATGATTTTGTGACTCTGTGATTGGAGTTCAATGCTCACTTTGGCTGGTTTCACAATGCTGTTTTTTGTTTCCAGCATGGGCATTTTTCTGCCCCATTGACTTTCAATTGGGCCACAGGCACTTGCGGGCGTATCCAGTTTTTTACTTTTTTCCCCAGATCCAGGTGGTCACGTTTTTTCCCTGAAATGTCAAAAAAAGTGACTACCCGGATCCGGGACGATGCAGGTAGAATTAAAATGGGCTCTATGCAGACTCCGGATCCCGCTGTATTTTTCCCGCTGGGTTTTTTCGATTGCACTTGCCCAGAACGCAGTTCTAAATTATATGCCCCCTAGGGGGTATGTCATTTAAACTGGATCCATGAAAAAACATTACACTACCGTTAGCCTAGATCAGTGATAATACCAGTGCGAGTGCATCCAGTTGCATCATTATGGGGGATTCCGGGGGTATGCAGGCTTTACCTGCATCCTCCCGGACTCCAAAAAATGGTAGTGTGAAACTAGCCCTTATCGGTGCTGTGCATGGGAAAGAAACCTGATGCTGAACTGAGCAGAAAGCTCAGAGCTGCAGAACACAGTCAGTAAATCACTGCTCCTAATCACTGACTGTGCTGTCTCTTTTTTATTACTGTTCTGATTAATGTGGCCAGCATGATTTACAATTCCCCTTCATCACCTGCTGCTTCCGGATGTACATAGCCAAAATAATGTGCAAGCTGTTTTTATAATTACTACCGTTCAGGTGGTAACTTTTAATATCATTTTGGGCGCCCCCTTGGGACTCCTTTCCCTCATTCCTGACCATAATGGGTTGGAGGCTTCGCTTTGGATCAAAAAAATTGCGGATTGGGGTTTTTTGCCTTTAAATTACGCAAACTCCGTTTCTAGCCTTTTTTGGGGTTTGTTATTTTTTGAAAAAAACAAAAAAAAGTGCCCCTATTCCCCGTTAAATTTCCCGCAGCAACAGGAGACTTCTCTGGCCCCAGGGGATTTCCCTGTTAGGGCATTTTATCAGAAAAAGGGGGATGACCTCGATCATCGTTTTAGGATGAACTGCGGCTTGGCAAGGCCATTCACAGTAATACTAAAGTAGAGACAAAACCGAGGAATGGGTCTTAGTTTGGGAAAAATTTTTTCCCCTTAAAGATTGCAGGGCCCCAGTTTTAAACCCCACAAGTAGGGGGTTGGACCCCATAGTCAAAATTTTCGGTTATCAAATATCCAAGTAATAGTGATCCTAAAATGGCGCTGTTTTTGGGGAAAAAAAGGCCCCCAACAAGGTTTGTGCAATGGTTTTTATTCCCAACGCGTTTTGGTGCCCCCCGCTCCATAATTGGGGTCAAAAAAACTTCCAGTAATGGAGCGAAATTTTGCACTTGTCATGTTTTCATCCACCTGGCATCGAACAAAAAACAATGATCATTGGGGGTGGGTTTGTTTAACCCCCATGATTACTTGATGACTACCTAAGCGTAATCAACATCCCTAAGCAAAAAACCTTTTAAAAGGAAAGGATTTTATGAAAAACCCCCTTTTGGGAAATTAATGTACACCCCAAAAACCCCCCAAATCTAATTACTAGTTTTTAAAAAAAAACTGTAAAATTTTTTTAAATAACAGCTTTTCCCCTTTTAAAAAACTTTTTTTAGTCCTTTTTCCCAATATTCTATATTTATGGTAAAAGGTTTGCCCTTTTACCCCTCCTCACCCCCCCAACCCGCACGCATCCCCTAAAATTTCCCCTAATCAAGTTGTCATCTGAAGGACACCCGTATTCATTAACTTATTAATAAAAAAGCTTGTTTCCCGGATGAATGGCACGACATAAAAAGGGGGAAACATTTTAAAAAAACAATTTTGGACAAAATTTTTAAAAAAATTTTAAAAGGAATTTTTTATCAATTCCTTTTTAATCGGTTTTTTAGCCCCTTCTATCCTGGGTTTTATTTTCGTGCAGGAGTGGTGTTTTAAAATTTGGTCCCAAAACTGGCTTAATTTTGCTATGGGGAAAGTTTGGAAAAAACACGCCAAAACCCCTTTCGCACATGCTTCCTATTTTTAAAGGGGAAAAGATGTGCCGCGTTGGCTGGGTTGGCCATTTGCTTTGGGATGCCATAATTTACCCCCTCCCCCGGGGGGGCCCCCAAAATTGCAGTTGCAGCTTTTTTTTGGCGTTCCCGGGGGGTTGCTCTTCCCCAAGCCCCTAAAGCCAAAAAAATGATTGTCTAATGGGGTCGCAGTGTCCCTGCATGACAAAGCGGGGAACCGCGGATCCATTTAGTTTCCCCCCTGGCCGCCGGGGTGTAAAGGGGAACCCGAGGCCCCCGGGGGTGTCAGTCTGATGTTCCCTCCCCCCCCCCGGAAAACTCTAGGGGGGCCGGGAAAAAACGCGTTTGACCTTTTGAATTTTTTTGCGCCCAATTTCCCCCCCCGGTGTGCTCGGAAAAATTCAAAAAGGTCAAATATGTTTTCCCCCCCGAAGTCCCCAGCTTCCGGGCGGGGGGAGGGTTTCCCCCCCTGTTCCCCCCTCCCCCGCCCCCCGGCAACCCCTTGGCGGGGGGTGACAGGAGTGTCCGCAGCGGGGCATTACCCCCTGGGACACATAAAATGCCCTTTTTTACTGCATTTGGGGGTTTGATCCCCCAGCATGCAGACACAAAGAAATGTGAAGCCGCCTAACCCGGTTTTAATACCTAAAATCCTTTTGAAAAAAATTTTGGTGGGCCCGAAGTCAAACCTAATCACAAATCTCGGATTCAAGAGAGCAATAGGGGGGTCCCATAAGATATATTGAGTTTTTAATCGGGGGGTCCTGAAAACCCCGGGGGCTGCAGGTTAAAAATACGGAGACTAACCGGGGGCCCAGGGAAAAAGAAAAGAGCGGGGGAAGTAAAGAAGGGGGGCAATGGAATAATTAAAGACATTACAGGTAAAAGAAAAAAAAAATGCGGGTAGTGTTTTTAATAAGAAACCATCCAAAAATAGAAAAAAAGGGGCATTTGAGGCAAACTAGGAACACTCTTTCATTTCTTTTTGGGTTGGGGGGCCCCAAAAAATTTTAAAAATTAAATATATTTTCAAATGCCAACCCCCTTGTGTTTAAAACTCCCCATTTAAATTTAAATGAAAATTGGAGGGGTGGGGAAAAAGCAAAAAAAAGGGGTTTAATTATGGAAAAAAAAAATTTTAAACCGAAATTATAAACCCATTAAATTGGCTTTTTGGGAAAAGTTTAAATTTTTCCCTATTTATCTTAAAAGAACACAGTTTGGCTGAAGGTTTGCTGAAATTTAATTTGCACCCAAATTTTTTTGCTTTCCAATTTTTGGGATAAATTTGATGAAACTTTAAAAATGTAACATTTATGCCCAGAGATTTTTTCTAATTTTTATGTACCCCGCTACTTAAAAAAGAATTGTAAATTTTTTTTTTTTTTTTTGTGCAATTTTTTTAAAAAGTCTCAATACTTAGGTTTCATTCATACACAGCGGTTTTTTTTGGCGGGGGTTTTTTTTGGTTTTTTTTTTCCCCCCCTTTTTTTTTTTTTTTTTTCCAAAATTTTTTTTTAAAAAAAAAAAAAAAAAAAAAAAAAGGGGGGGGGGAAAAAAAAAAAAAGGGGGAAAAAAGGGGGGGGGGGGGGAAAAAAGGGGCCCGGAAAAAAAGGCCCCAAAAAAAACAACAAAAAAAAAAAGGGGGAAAAGGGGGGAACCTTTAATTTTTTTTACCCGCAAATTTTTTTCCCCCCCCTTTTAAAAGGGGCCCCCCAAAAACCCAAAGAAAAAAAAACCCCCCCGGGAAAACCAAAAAGGGGGAAAAAAAACCCTTTTTTCCCCCCAAAAACCAGGGGAAAAAAAAATTTTCCCCCCCAAAAGGGGGTTTTTTTTTAAAAAAAAAAAAAAAAAAAAATGATTTAAAAAATTTTTTTTTAGGAAAAAAGGGGTTTTTTAAAAAAATTTTTTTTTTTTTTAAAGGGGGGGTTTTTTTTTTTTAAAAAATTTTTGGGAAAAGGGGAAAAAAAATTTTTTTTAGGGGGTCCAGGGGGAAAAAAGGGGGGGGGTTTTTTTGGGGGTTTTTTAAAAATTTTGGGGGGAAAAAAGGGCCCGGGGGGGAAAAAAAATTAAAAAAAAAAGGGTTTTTTTAAAACTTTTTTCCCCCCCCCCCTTTTTTTTAAAAAATTTTTAAAAAACCAAGCCCTTTTCCCCTTTTAAAAAAAGGGGGGGCCCCCCCCAAAAAAAAAAGGGGGGTTTTTTTTTTAAAAAAAAATTAAGCCCCCCCAAATTTTAAAAAAAACTTTTTGGGGGGTTTTTTGGGGGGTTTTAAATTTCCCCCGGGGGTTTTTAAAAAAAATTTTTTTTTAAAAAAAAAAATTAAGGAAATTTTGGGAAAAAATTTTTAAAAAAAAACCCCCTTTTGGTTTTTTTTTTGGGGGGGAAAAAAATTTTTTTTTGGGGGGAATTTTTTGGGCCCAAAAATTTTTTTTTTTTGGGGGGCCCTTTTTCCCCCCCCCCCCCCCCCCCCCCAAATTTTTTTTTAATTTTTTTTTTTTTTCCCTTTTGGGGTTTTGGTTTTTTAAAAAAAAAAAAACCAAAAAAAATTTTTTTTTTCCCCCCCCCCCCCCCCCCCCTTTTTTTTTTTTTTTTTTAAAAAAAAAAGGGGGGAAAAAAAAAAAAAAAAAAAAAGGGAAAAAAAAAAAAAAGGGAAAAAAAAAAAAAAAAAAAAATTTTTTTAATTTTTCCCCCCCCCTTAAATTTTTAAAAACCCCTTTTTTTTTTTTTAAAAAAAAAAAAAAATTTTTTAAAAAAAAAGGGGGGAAAATTTAAAAAAAAAAACCCCCCCCCCTAAAAATTTGGGGGGAAAAAAAAATAACCCCTTTAAAAAAAAAAAAACCCCCCCCCCTTTAAAATTTTTTTTTAAAAAAAAAAATTTTTTGGGGGGGGTGGGGAAAATTTTTTTTAAAAAAAAAATTTTTAAAAAAAAAACCCCCCCCAAAAGGGGGGGGGAAAATAAAGGAAATTTTTTTTGGTTTTAAAAAAAAAAAATTTAAAAAAACCCCCCCCCCCCCCTTTTTTTTTCCCCCCCCCCCCCCCCCAAAAAAAAAAATTTTTAACCCAAATTTTTAAAAAAATTTTTTCCCCCCCCCTTTTTTTTTCCCCCCAAAAAATTTTTTTTTTTTTTTTTTTTTTATTTTCCCCTTTTCCCCCCTTTTTTCCCCCCCCTTAAAAAACCCCCCCCTTTTTAAAAAGGGGGGTTTTTTTTAAAAAAAAAAAAAAATTTTTTTTTTTTTTTTTTTTTAAAAAAAAAAATTTAAAAAAGGGGACCGGGGGGAAAAGGGGGGGAAAAAAAAACCCGGGGGGGAAAAGGGGGGGGGAAAAAAAAAAAAAAATTTTTTTTTTTAAATTTAAAAAAAGGGGCCCGGGGGCCCCAAAACCCCCCCAAAAAGGGGGAAAAAAAAAAAAAAAGGGGGGGGGTTTTTTTAAAAAAAAAAAAAAATTTCCTTTTTTTTTAAATTTTTAAAAAAAATTTTTCCTTTTTTAAATTTGGGGGTTTTTTTTTTCCCCCCAAACCCCAAAAGGGGGGGGTTTCCCCCCCCCGGGAAAAAATTTTTTTTTTTTATTTTTCCCCCCAAAAAAACCAAAGGGCCCCTTTTTTTTGGGGGGGGGGCCCCAAAAAAAAATTTTTTAAAACCCGGGGGAAAAAAAAAAAATTTTAATTTCCCCCTTTTTAAAAACCCCTTTCCCCTTTTTAAAATTTTTTTTTTAAAATTTTTTTTAAAAACCCCTTTTAAAAAAAATTTTTTTAAAAATTTTTTAAAAACCCCTTTTTAAAATTGGGCCCCTTTTTTTTTTGGTTTAAAAAATTTTTTAATTTCCCCCTTTAAAGGGGCCCCCCCCCTTTTTTAAAACCCCCCCTTTTCCTTTTTTTTTTTTTGAAAGGTTTAAATTTTTTTTTAAAAAAAAAAAAAAAAAACCCCCCCCCCCTTTTTTGGAAAAAGGAAAATCCCCCTTTTTTTTAAAAAAATGGCCCCCCGGGGAAAAAATTTTTTTTTGGGGGGGAAAAAATTGGGGTTTGGGGTTTTTTTCCCCCAAAAATAATTTTTGGGGGAAAAAAAATTTAAAAAACCCCTTTGGGGTTTTTTTTTTTAAAAAAAAAAAAGGGGGGGAAAAAAACCCCCAAAAAATTTTCCCCCCCGGAAAAAAAATTTGGGGAAAAACCCCCCCCCCAAAAAAAAAAACCCCAAAAATTTTTCCCCAAAAGGGGTTTTTTTAAAAAAAATTAAAAAAATTTTTTTGGGGTTTTGGGGAAAAAGGGGGGGGGGGGGGAAAAACCTTTCCCCGGGGGGGGTTTTTTTAAAAGGGGGGGAAAACCCCAATTTTTAAAAAAAACCCTTTTTGGGGGGGGGGGGCCCCCTTATTAAAATTTAAAAAAATGGGGGCCCCCCCAAAAACCCCTTTTTAAGGGGCCCCCCCCAAAAGGGGGGGGCCCCCCAAAAAGGGGGGGTTTTTGGGTTTTTAAAAAAAGGGGGGGTTTTTCCCCCCCCTGAAAATTTCCCGGGGGAAAAATTTTTTTTTAAAAAAAAAGGGGGGGTTTTTTTTTGGGGCCTTTAAAACCCCCCCCTTTTTTTTAAAATTTTTCTGGGGCCCCCCCTTTGGTGGAAAGGCCGGTTCCCCCCCCAAAAAAAAAAATTTTTTTTTTTTTCCCCCCCCAAAAGGGGGGGAAAAAAAGGGGGAAAAAAAATTTTAAAAAAAAGGGTTTTTTTTTTAAAAAACTTTTCCCTTTCCCCTTTTTTTTTTTTTTAAAAATTTAAAATTTTTTTTTAAAGGGTTTTTTCCCCCTCCCTTTTTTCCCCCTTTTGGGGCCCCAAAATTTTATGGTTTTTTTAAAAAAAAAAAAAACCCCCGGGGGGGAAAGGGGAAAAAACCAAAAAATTTTTTTAAAAATTTTTTTAAAAAAATTTTTTTTGGGGGGGGGGGGGGTTTTGGGGGAAAGGGGGGAAAAAAACCTAATTTTTTTCCCCCCCTTTTCCCCGGGGCCCTTTTTTTAAAAAAAAAAAAAATTTTTTTTTCCCCCCCCCCCTTTCCCCCCTTTCCCCAAAAAAGGGGGGGGGGGGGGGTTTTTAAAAGGGGGCCCCCCTTTTTTTGGGGGGTTTTTTAAAATTTATTTCCAAAATTGGGGCCCGGGGGGGTTTTTTTTGGGGGGGGTTTTTAAATTTTTTCCCCGGGGGGGGGTTTTTTTTTCCCCAAAAAAAGGGGGGGGTTTTTTTGGGGGGGGGGGGGGTTTTTTTTTTTTTTTTAAAAGGGGCCCCCCCCCGGGGGGGGGGGGGGGGTTTGGGGGGGGGGTTTTGGGGGGGGGGGAAAAAATTTTTGGCCCCCGGGGGGGGGGGGGGGGGGGGGTTTGGGGGCAAAAGGGGGGGGTAAAAATTTTTTTTTAAAAAATTTTTGGAAGGGGGGGGGTTTTGGGGGGTTTTTTTTTTTTGGCCCTTTTTTTTTTTTTTTGGCCCTTTTTTTGGGGGTTTTTTTTTTTTTGTAAATTTTTAAAAATTTTTTTTTTTTTTTTTGGGGGGGGAAAACCCCAAAGGGGGGTTTCCCAAAAAAAATTTTTTTTTTTAACCCCCTTTTTTTTTTAAAAAAAATTTTTTTTTCCCAAAAAACCCCCAAAAAAAAAAAAACCCCCCGGGGCCCCCCCCGGGGGGGGTTTTTTTTTTTTTTTTAAAAAATTTTTAGGGGGGGGGGGTTTTTTTTGGGGGGGGGGGGGGGGGGGGGGGGGGTTGGGGTTTGGGGGTTTCCTTTGGGGTTTGGGGGGGGGGGGGGGGGGGGGCCCCTTAACTGGAGGGGTTGGGGGGGGGGGTTTGGGGGGGTGGGTTTGGGGAAATTTAATAGGGGGGGGGGGGGGGTTTGGGGGGGGGGTTTTGGGGGGGGTTAACAAGGGGGGGGGGGGGGGGGGTTTTTTTTTGGGGGGGGGGGAAAGGGGGGGGGGGGGGGGGGGGTTTTTGGGGGGGGGGAAAGGGGGGGGGGGGGAAAAAAATTTTTTTTTGGGGGGGGGGGTTTTTGGGGTTTGGGGGGGGGTTTTTTTTTTTTTGGGGGGTTTTTTTTTTTTTTTAAAAAGGGGGTTTTTTTTTTTTTGGGGTTTTTTTGGGGGTTTTTTTTGGGGGGGGGGGGGGGGGGGGGGGTTTTTGGGGGGGGGGGGCCCCTTTTTGGGGTTTTTTTTGGGGGGGGGGGGGGGGGGGGGTTTGGGGGTTTTATTTTTTCCCCCTTTTTTTTTTTTTTTTTTTTTTGTTTTCTTTGGTTTTTTTCCTTTTTTTATTTTTCCCCCCTTTTTTTTTTTTTTTTAAGGCCCCCCTTTTTGGGGGGGGAAAAAAAAAATTTTTTAAAAAAAAAAAAAAAAAGGGGGTTTCCCCCCAAAAACCCCCCTTTTTTTTTTTTGGGTTTTTTTTCCCCAAAAACCGGCCCCTTTTCGGGTTTTAACCCCTTTTTTGGGGGGTTTTCCCCCCCCAAATTTTTTTTGTTTCCCCCCCAAAAGAAAATTTTTCCCCGGCTTTTTTCCCCCTTTGGGGGGTTTTCCCAAAATTTTTTCCCCCCCCTTTTTTTTTTTTTTCCCCAAAAACCCCCCCCCCCCCCTTTTTTTTAAAGGGGGAAATTTTTTTTCCCCCCTTTTTTTTCCCCAAACCCCCCCTGGGTTTTGGGGGGGTTTGGCCTTTTACCAAGGGGGTGGTTTTTTTTCCCGGGCCCCCCCAAAAAAAACCCCCCCCCGGGGGGGGGGAAAACCCCCTTTTTTTTTTGGGGTTTTCCCAAAAAAAAAATTTAATTTTTTTTTTTCCCCCTTTTTTTAAAAATTTTGGGAAAAAAACCCCCCCCCCGGGGGGGGGGAGCAAATTTTTTCCCCCGGGGGGGAAACCCCCTGGGTTTTTTGGGGGGCCCCGGGGGGGGGTTTTTTCCGGGGGGGGGGAAAAAGGAGGGGTTTTTCCCCTTTTTTAAAAAAAATTTTTGTTAAAGGGGGGGACCCCTTTTTTTGGGGGGGGGGGGGAAAAATTTTGTTTTTTCCCCCCCTTTTTTTTTTCCCCCCCCAAAAAAAAAAATTTTTCCCCCAAAACCGGGGGAAAGGGGGCCCCCCCTTTTCCCCCCCCCCTTTTTTTTCCCCCTTTTTAAAAAAATTTTTTTTTTTCCCTTTTTTTTTTTTTAAATTTTTTTCCCCTTTTGGCCAAAAAAAAATTTTTTTTTTTTTTTTTTTAAAAGGGGGGGGGTTGGGGGGCCCCTTTTTTTAAAATTTTTTTTTTTTTTTAAAACCCTTGGGCCCCAAAAAGGGGGGGCCCCCCCCCCTTTTCCCCCTTTTTCCCCCAAAAAAAAATTTTTTTTTTTTTTCCCCAAAAAAAATTTTTTCCCTAAATTTTTTTAAAAATTTTTTTTTTTAAAATTTTTTTTTTTGGGCCAAAAAAACTTTTAAAAAAAGGGTTTTTTTTAAAAAATTTTTCCCCGGGGGGGCCCCCCCCCGGGGGGGAAAAAAATTTTAAAGGGCCCCCAAAAAAAGGGTTTTTTTTTTTTTTAAAATTTTTTTTTTTAAAAAAAAAAAAAATAAAAGGTTAAAAAAAAACCCCTTAAAACCCCCCCCGGGGGGCTTTTTTTCGGTTTTTAAAAAAAAAAAGGGGGCCCCTTTTTTTTTTGGGGGGGGGGGGGAAAATTTTTTTCCCCCAAAAAAAATTTTTTAAAAAATTATTTTTTCGGCCCTTCCCAAAAAAAGGCCCAAAAATGGTTTTTTTTTGGGGGAAAATTTTTTAAAAAACCTTTTTGGGGGGGGCCCCCCCGGGCCCCCTTTTTGGAAAAAAAACCCCCCCCCCCCTTTTTAAAAAAAAAGGGAAAAAAACCGGTTTTGGTTTAAAAGGGGGGGGGGGGGGGGAATTTTTTTGGTTTTGGGGGGAAGGGGGGGGGCCCGGTTCTTTTTAATTTTTCCCCTTTTTGGGGTTTGGGGGGGAAAAAAAGGGGGGTTTTTTTTTTTGGGGGGGGGGGGGGGGGGGGTTTTTTTTAAAAAAAATTTTTTTTGGGGGCCCCCCCCCGGGGGGGGGGTTTTTGGGAAAAGGGGGGGGGGGGCCCCCCCGGGGGGGGGGAAAATTGGGTTTTTGGCCCCCCCCTTTTTTTTTTTTGGGGGGGCCGGGGGGAAAAAAAGGGGGCCCGGGGGGGTTTTTGGGAAAAAAAAAAAAACCCCTTTTTTTTTTTTTTTTTTGGGGGAAAAAAGGGGTTTTAAAAAAATTTTTTTTAAAAAGGGGGCCCCGGGGGGGGAAAAAAAAATTTTAAAAAAAAAAAATTGGGGGCCCCCCGGGGGCCTTTTTTTTGGGGGGGTTTTTTTTTAAAAAAAACCCCCCCCCGGGGGGGGGGTTTTTTTTTTTGGGGGCCCCCCAAAATTTCCCCCAAGGGGGCCCTTTTGGGGGTTGGGGTTTGGGGGGGGAAAGGGGGGAAAAAAAAAGGGGGGGGGTTTTTAAAAAAATTTTCCCAAAAAAAAAGGGGGGGGGGGCCCCCCCCCAAAGGGAAAAAAAATTTTTTTTTAAAAAAAACCCCTTTTTTAAAAGGGCCCCCCCCCCAAAAATGTTTTTTCCCCCCCCCAAAATTTTTTGGGGTTTTTTAAAATTTTTTTGGGGGGGGAAAAAATTTTTTTGGAAAAAATTTTGGGGGGGGTAAAGGGGGGGAAATTTTTTTTTTTTTTCCCCCTTTTTTAAAAAAGGGGAAAAAAAATTTTTTTTTTTTTGGGGGAAAAAAAAAAAGGTTTCCCCCTTTTTTTCCCCCGGTTTTTTTTGGCCAAAATTTTTTTTTTTTTTGTGGGCCGGGGGGGTTTTTTGGGGCCCCCCCCTTTTTAAAAGGGGAAAAAAAAGGGGGGGGCCCCCCAGGTTTTTAAAAAAATTTTTTTTTTAAAATTTGGGGGCGGGCCCGGGTTTTTAAAAAAAAACCCCCCCGGGGAAAAAAGGGTTTTTTCCCCCCAAGGGGGGGGTTTTGGGGCCCCCCTTTTAAAAAAAAAAAACTCCGTTTCCCGAGGTTAAAATTTTTTTTTTCCTTTTTCCCCCCCAAAAAACCCCGGGGGGGGAAAAAAAGGGGCCCCCTTTTTCCCCCAAAATTTTTTTTTTAAAAAAAAAGGGGGGGGGGGGGTTGGGGGGTTTTTTTTGGGGGGGTTTAAATTTTTTTAAAGGGTTAAAAATTTTCCCCCCCCAAAAATTTTTTTAAAAAAAGGGCCCTTTTGGGGTTTTGGGGGAAAAGGGGGAGGGAAAAAAGGGGGGGGGGGAAAAAAAATTTTCCCCCCCTTTTTTTTTTCGTTTTTTAAAAATTTAAAAAGGGGGGGGGGGCCCGGAAAAAAACCCCCCCCGGGGGGGGGTTTGGGGGGGTTTTTAAAAAGGGAAAGGGGGTTTTTTTTAAAAAATTTTTGGGTTTTTTGGGGGGAAATTTTTTTTTGGGAAGGGGGTTTTTTTTTTCACCGGGGGTTTTGGGGGGGGCCCCCCCCCCCCTTTTTTTTGGTTTTTTGGGGGGCCCCCCCCCTTTTTTTGGGGGGGGGGGGCCCCCCCTTTTCCCTTTTTTTTTTTTTTCCCCCCCCTTTTTTTTGGGGGGAATTTTTAAAAATTTTTTTTCCCCCCAAAAATTTCCCCTTTTTAAAGGGCCCCCTTTTTTTGGGGGGGGGGAAAAATTTTTTTAAAAAAAAAAAAAAATTCGGGTTTTTTTTAAAAAATTTTTTTTTTTGGGGGGGGGAAAAAAAATTTTTTTTTTTTTTCCCCCTTTAATTCCCCCCCCCCTTTTTTTTCCCCCCCTTTTTTAGGGGGTTTTTTTTTTGGGGGGGGGGGTTTTTTCCCCCCCCTTAAAAAAATTTTTTTTCCCCGGGGGAAAAAAAAAACCTTTTTTTTTTTTTTTTAAAAAAAGGGATTTCCCCACAAAAAAATTTTTTTTTAAAAAAAAAATTTAAAAAAAAAAAAAAAAAAAAAAAAAAAAGGTTTTTCCCCCCTTTGGGGGAAAAAAAATTTTTTTTTTTTTTTTGGTTTTTTTCCTTTTTTTTTTTTGGGGGTTTTTTAAAAAAAAAAATTTTAAAATTTTTTGTTTTTTTTTCCTTTTTTTAAAAAAAAAGGGGGGGAAAAAAATTTTTAAATTTTGGGGGGGGGAAATTTTAAAAAAAAAATTTTTTTTTCCCCCCAAAATTTTTTTGGGGGGGCCCCGGGGTTTTGGGGGGCAAATTTTCCAAAAAAATTTTTTTAAAAAAATTTTTTTTTTTCCCCCAAGGGGGGGAAACCCCCCAAAAAAAGGGTTTCATTTTTAAAGGGGCCTTTCAATTTTTTCCCCTTCCCCAAATTTTCCCCAAAACCCCCGGGGGGTTAACCCCCCCCCTTTTTTTTTTTTTGGGGTTTTTAAAAACCCCCAGGAAAATTTTTTTGGGGAACCCCCCTTTTTTTCCCCCCCAATTCCCCCCCCTTTTTTTTTTAAAATTTTTTTTGGGGTTTTCCTTCCCCCGGGGGCCCCCCCCCTTTTTCCCCCGGAAAATTTTTCCCGGGGGGGTTTTTTTCCTTTTTAAAAAGGGGGGGGGAAATTAATTTTTTTGGGGGGGTTTTTTTTTAAAAGGGCCCTTTTTGGGGTTTTTGGGGGGGGTTTTTTAAACCCCTTTAAAAAAAAAAAACCGGGGGTTTTCCCCCCAAAAAAGGGGGAAAAAAAAGGGGGGGGAAAAAAGGGAAAAATTTTTTTTTTTAAAGCCCCCTTTTTTGTTTTTTTTTAAAAAAAAAAAAAAAAGGGGGGGGGGGGGGGGCCCCCCCCCCTTTTTTTTTCCCCGGGGGCCGGGTTTTGGTTTAAAAAAAAGGGGGGCCCGGGGGCCTTGGGGGGGGGTTTTTTTGGGGGGGCTTTTTTTTTTTTAAAACCCCCCGGGGTTTTTTTCCCCGGGGGGGGGGAAAAACCCCAAAAGGGGCCGGGGGGGGTTTTTTTTGGAAGGGGGGGGGGGGGGGGGGCCTTTGGGAAAGGGGGGCCCCGGGGGGTTCCCCGGGTTTCCCCCCAAAACCCCCTTTTTGGGGGCCGGGGGAGGTTTGCCCGGTAGGGGGGGGGCCGGTTTTTTTTGGGGGTTTTTTTAAAAAGGGATTTTTAAGGGGGAAAAACCCAGTTCCCCCTTTTTTTTGGGGCCCCCAAATTTTTAAAAAACCCCCCCAAATTTTTTACCCCCCCAAAAAAATTTTTGGGGGGCCCCCCCCCCCCCTTTTTTTTCCCCCCCCCCCTTTTTTCCAAAATTCCCCAAACCCCCCCCCCAAAAAATTTTTTTTTTTTTCCCGGGGGGGGGAAAAACCCCCCCCCGGGGGCCCGGGGGGAAAAAAAAGGGGTTTTAAAAACCCAAAGGGGGGGGGGTTTTTCCCCCCCCGGGGCCCCAAAAAAAAACCCCCCCTTTTTTTTGGGGGGTTTTTTAAAATTTTTTTTTGGGGCCTTTTTAAAAAAAATTTAAAAATTTAAAAAAAACCCCACCCTTTTGGAAGGGTTTTTTTAAACCCCCAAAAAGGAGGCCGGGTTTCCCCCCTTTTTTTCCCCCGGGAAGGGGGGGTACCCCAAATTGGGTTTTCCCCTTTTTTTAAAAACCGGCCCCCCCAAAAAAAAAGGGCCCCAAAAATTCCCTTTTTTTTTTTTTAAAAGGTTTTGGGGGTTTTTTTTTTTTTTTTTTAAAAAAAAATTTTTTTTTTCCGGGGTTTTTCCAAATTTAAAAAAAAGGGAAAAAAGGGGGCCCCCCAAAAAAGGGGGGAAAAATTTTAAAAATTTAATTTTAAAAAAACCGGGTTTTTTGGGAACCTTTTTAAACCAAAACCCCCCCCCCCCCAAACCCCGGTTTTTGGTTTTCCCCCCAAAATTTTGGGGGCCCCCCCTTTTCCCCAAACCCCCCCCCGGGGCCCCAATTTTAAAAAAGGGGGGTTTGGGGGGGGCCCCCCCCATTTTTTTAAAAAAGGGGGGGGGTTTTTCCCCCCAAAAAATTTTTTGCAAAATTTTTTGGAACCCCTTTGGATTTTGGGGGGTTTTTTGGGGGTTAAAAATTTTTTAAAAAAAATTTTTTTTTTTTATTTAAAACCCCCCCTTCCCCCTTTTTTTTGGGGGGGAAAAAAAATTTTTTTGGGGGGGGGGGCCCCCCTTTTGGGCCCCCCCGGGGGAAAAAGGGATTTTTTTTTTTTAACCCCCCTTTTTTTGGGGGTTTTTTTAAAGGGGTTTTTTTTTTTTGCCCCAAAACGGGTTTAAAAACCCCCGGGCCTTTTTTGGGGTTTTAAATTTTTAACCCGGGGCCCCCGGGGGCCCCCCCCCCGGGTTTTAAAAATTTTTTTTTCCCCCCCCCAAAAAATTTTTTTTTTTTAAAAAAAAATTTTTGTTTTTGGGGTTTTTCCCGGGGGGCCCTTCCCAAAAAAAAAAAATTTTTTTTTTGGGGGGGTTTAAACCAAAATTTTTTTTTTTTGGGGGGTTTTTTTTCCCCTTTTTTTTTTTTGGGGGGGGTTTTTTCCCCCCCTTTTTCCCCGGGGCCCGGGTTTTTTTTTTTTTTGGGGGGGGGTTTTGGGGCCCCCTTTTTTTTTCCCCCCATCTTTTTCCCGGGGGTCCCCCACCCAAAAGGGGGGGGCCCGGTTTTTTGGGGGTTTTTTTTTGGGGGGGGGCCCCCCCGGGGGGGGGGTTTTAAAAAAAAATTGGGGAAGGGCCTTCCCTTTTAAAAAAAAGGGGAAATTTTTTTTATTCCGGGGGCCATTTTTGGGCGGAAGGGGGGGTTTTTTCCCCCCCCCCCCCCAAAAAAAAAAAATTTTTTTTTGGTGGCCCCCCGGGGGGGAGTGTCCCTTTTTTTTTGGGGCCGGGGGTTTTTTTGGGGCCCAATTTTTTTTTGGGGGGCCCCCCCTTTTTTTGGGGGGTTTTTTAAAAAAAAACCCCGGGGGGGTTTTTTTTTATAATTTAAATCCGGGAAAATTTTTAAAAAATTTTTTTTTTCCCCCAAAAATAAATTGGGGGTTTTTTTCCCCCAAAAAAAAGGGGGGGGGGGGCCCCCCTTCCGGGCCCCAAAAAAAACCCCCAAATTTTTTTTCCAAAGAAACCCCGGGGGGAAAAAAAAATTTTTTTTCCCCTTTTGGGTTTTTCCCCCCCCGGGGTTTGGGAAAAAAAAAAACCCCCGGGGGTTAATTTCCCGTTTAAATTTTGGGAAAAAAAATTTTTTTTTAGAAAAAACCCAAAAAATTAAATTTTTTTTTTTTCCCCCCGGGCCCCGGGGGGGGAAAAAAAAAAAAAAGGGGGTTTTTTTGGGGGTTTTTTTTTTTTTTGTTTTCCCCAAAACCCCCCCCCCCCTTTTTTCCCCTTTGGGGGGTTTTTGGTTTGGGGGGGGCCCCCCGGGTTTAAACCTTTTTTGGGTGGGGGGTTTTCGGTTCCCTTTTGGGCCCCCCTCCTTGGGGGTTTTTTTTTCCCCCCCCCCTTTTTTTAAGTTGTTCCCCGCCAAAAACCCCCCAAAAAGGGGGTTTTTTTTTTTCCCCAAAAAGGGGGCCCCCTTTTTTAAAAAAAGGGTTTTTAGGGACCCCCGGGGGGTTTCCCCTTTTTTTAAAAAATTTTTTTGTAAACCCCCCCGGGGGGGGTGGGGGGAAAAAAGGGGGTTTTTTGGGGCCCCCCCCCAAAAAACCCCCCGGGGGGTTTTTTGGGTTTGGGGGCCCCCCCCCCCCCCTTTGGAATTTTTCCCCTTTCCCCCCCTTTTTTTCGAAAAACCCCCCCCCAAAAAATTCCCCTTAACCCCCCCAAAAACCCCCTTTTTTTTTAAATTTTAAAACCCCCCTTTCCCCCCCGGGGGGAAAAAAAAGGGGGGGCCGGGCCCCCGGGCCCCCCCGGGTTTTTGGGTTAAAAACCCCCGGGGGGGCCCGGGTGGGGAAAAAAACCCCGGGGGGGGGGAAACCCCAAAAGGGGGGTTTTGGGGGGCCCCCTTCCGGGGGGGGGCCCCCGGGGGCCCCCCCCCCCCCGGGGGGCCCGGCCCCCCCGGGCCCGGTTTAAAAACCCCTTTTTTTTCCCCCCCCCCCGGTTTGGCGGGGGGGGTTTTTTGGGGACGGGGTGGGGGCCTTTTTTTGGGGGGGCCCTTTTTTCCCCCCGGGGGGCAAAAAGGGGGTTTTTTTGGCCCCGGGGGGGGGGTTTTTTTTTTTTTTGGGGAAAGGGGGGGCCGGGGGGGGAAAAAAGGGGGAAAAAAAAAGGGGGGGGGGGAGGGGGAAAGGGGAAAATTTTTTTTTTCCCCCCTTTTAAACCCCTTTTAAAAAAGGGGGGTTTTTTGGGGGGGAAAAAAAAAAAAAAAAACCCGGGGGGGGTTTTGGGGGGGGGGGGTTGGAATTTTGGGGGGGGGGGGGGGTTTTTTTGGTTTCCCCCGGGGGGGCCCCGGGGGAACCCAAAACCCCGGGGAACCCTTTTGCCTTTCCCCTTTTAAAAATTGGGGGGGGGTTTTTTTACTAAAAAAGGGGGTTTGGCCTTGGGGGCCCAAAAAAGGGGGGGGGCTTCCCGCCCGGGGGCCCCCCCCGGGTTTTTCCCCCTTTTTTCTTTTTTGGGGGGGGGGTTTCCCGGGTTTTTTTTTTTTTTGGGGGGGGAAAACCCTTTTTGGGTTTTTTTCCCGGGGGGTTTTTTTTTGGGGGGGGGTTTTTTTTTTTGGGGGAAAAGGGGGGCCCCCCCTTTTTTTTTTGGGGGGAAAAGAGGGGGGTTAACCCCCCGGGTTTCCCCCCGGGGGGGGGCCCTGGGGGGGCCCCCCCCCCCCAAAAAACCCAAAAATTTTTTGGGGCCCAAAAAAAAATTTTTTAAAAAAAAAAATTTTTTTTTTTAACCCCCCCCCCCCAAAAAGGGGTAATTTGGGGGGGGCCCCCTTTAAAAGGGGTTTTTCCCCCCTTTTTGGGGTTGGGGGGGGGGTTTTTGGGGGGTGTATGAAATGGAACCCCCGGGGAAAAAAATTTTTGGCAAAAAAGGGGGAAATTTTTTTTGGGGGGGGGGGGATTCCCAAGGGCCCCGGTTTTGGGGGGGAAAATTTTAAAAAAACCCCCCCAAAGGGGGGGGGGGGGGCCCCTTGGAAAAAAGGGGGGCGATTGGGGTTTTTTTTTTTTAATGGGGAAAAAAAAAATTTTTTGGGCTTTTTTTGGGGGGGGTTTTCCCCCCAAAAAAAAAACCCCCCCAAAAAAAAAAAAAAAGTTTCCCCTTTTTTAAAAGGTTTTAAAGGGAAAAAATCCCCCGGGGGGGGCCCCCAAAAAAAATCCCAAAATTTTTTCCCCAAAAAATTTTTGGGGGGCCCGGGAAAAAAAACCCCCGGGGGGGGGTTTTTTTGGGAAATTTCCCCCTTTTTTGGGGGGGGGAAAAAAAAAAAAAAAAAAAAAAAAAAATTTTTAAAAGAAAAAAGGGGGGGGGTTTTCCGGGGTTTTTAAAAATTTTAAAAAAAAACCCCCCCCCCCCCGGGGGGGGCCCCCCCCCCCTTTTAAAATTTTTTCCCCTTTTTCCCTTTTTTTTCCCTTTTTTTTTTAATTTTTTTTTCCCCCCCCCTTTAAACCCCCCCCCTTTTTGGGCTTTTTAAATGTGATAACAGATGCATAAAATAAAAAAAAGTTGCCAATTTTTGTGCAAATATGGCATGTGCTAAAATTTGTGAGTAGTAAATTCCTCCCATTAGACAAAGCGTACGAATTCCAACCAGTCATAGATCTTCCATATGAAAGAGCTTTTCAAGATATGCTTGCTTATATTGCTGTGATACTATTGTGACAATCTGAAAACGTGACAACACAAAGGATCCATATTTTTGAGATCACTTAGATGCCTGGTATGGGACAAAGTGTGCTAAACAAAAATAGTTACAGCTTTCTAACAAAGAAAAGCACAAGTTTGTGCATCTGTCTGGAGTCTGTCCTTAGGATATAAGAAGAAATTTCACAGACAGATCAAACCTTCCTGCACGCAAACCTCCAAGGAGAAGAGCTCCAGGCCAAGTCAAAGAGAGTTGTGCCTGTCCCTTCTTTGTACCATTCCTCTTCCTCTGTGCATGTAATTGAACTGTAAATCAACTAGAACCGCCTCAGGGTCACACAATTTATATTACGGGCAGTTATCTGCACGCAAAGTATAGTATCCCAGGTAGAAACACCTACATGATAGTGAGGGCTTGCATTTCATGATTTAGCCAGATTCTCAAATGAAAGGGAGGAGCAAGACTCTCAAGGTTAAAGAACCTTGAAGGGTGTTTAAATTTATTACAAGAAGTAGATTGAACCTATGTGACCAAATTAATAAACTCATCATACTAAACCGTATTACATGTCAGCTTGACAAGTTCTTGATGTAAAGATTTAGGCCATGTATCCACATAATGTAAAGGCTGCGTTTTTTCCTTTGTGTTTTTTACAAAAAGCCTTTGTCTATGGTCATTTGGCAGCTTTAAATAAGGCTTCCGTGAACATGCTTTGCACTGGCTACTTTGACTATCAGGTCTCAGGTGAGCTCTCACATTCACCCTTTTAATTTTCTAGAGCAATGTTCCCCAACTCCAGTCCTCAAGGTCCACTAACAGTGCATATTTTCAGGATTTCCTTAGCATTGCACAGGTGTTGGAATCATTATCTGTGCAGGTGAATAATTTAATTACCTGGGCAATGCTAAGGAAATCCTGAAAACATGCACTGATAGTGGGCCTTGATGACTGGAGTTTGGGAGTCGTGGGCTAAGTACTTACACAGGGGCCCTGGGTAAGTTATCAGTGTAGTTGCTCGCTAGCAAAGTAGGCTGAAACAAATCTTCAGGTCGCCAAGTGAAAACTGGGAGGGAAGGCAGGACAAAATTTTACGACAGTAGAAGCATTAGAAAATGGGCCACCTCAGAACGAGAATCAAAAAAAGCTAAACACGCTGAACAACTGAAGCGAACCACGGCTAGTATTAACTAAAACTGATAATTCTCAGAAATGTGCTGGGAGATTTAGTAGGGTGTGTGACTCACCGTTGCCGGATGCTCACGTCTCAGGCTATGCAGCACTTGTCACGGTTCCGCGCCTGAGTCTGTGGGGCCCGGTGGTCAGATCAATAGGGGATGAAAGGATGGGAATAATTCTTATTTGTCGTGACGCCACCTGTGGGATTCTGGTGAATGCACCGGCACTGCTTGGGCCTCCGGGGGATGTTCGGCAGCTTGATGGGATGCTCCCCACAGGATGAGCAGGAGTCCCCGGGGCCAGGAGCTACACTTGATGGAATACGGCAGCTCAGTCGTTACTGTGTACTCAGAATTTCTAGCAATACTGAAGAAAGGCACAGACACCAGCTTCCTCTGTAACGGGTCTTTACTGTAACCGTTAGTGTGATACAGGTTATACAGTCTGTTGTAGGGCTGATTCTGTTTATCGGTTATTATTGTCGGTTATGACTACAATCACCGATATCCAGAATCTTCCCTTCCTACCGCTTTCTGTTCCTATGCTGATTAACTATATATATATATATATATATATATCCTGACGACTTAATGAAAACAAGTCTGTTCTAATAAATGAATATTTATTAAACACACCCAAAAAGTTTACAACAATAATATATATATTCTAGATAGCACGATAACTAGCACACAATCAATTACTGTTGCAATGATGTAAAACACCCAGAGTTACTAATACCCACGTTACCTAAATATACATGCACACTATATTAATTAATTACATTCATTCACCTGCCCCTAACTATCCCTGAATATATTATTAGAGAGAGAGAGAGAGATAAATATAGAGATAGATATAGGGAGAGAGAGAGAGATATAGAGGTAGATATAGAGAGAGATATAGAGCTAGATATAGAGGAGATATGGGACAATACTTAGGCCAGATGTGGATGTCCTATACCATGGTGGATCCAAGTAGAAAGAAAGAGAGGGTCTTGATTTCACCTCCTTTTATAGTAAAGATTTCACATCCCCACCCACATACAACCCACAACTCCGCCCTTCTCAGGTATCTTCTGTGGCAAATATGTCCAATCACCTCCTGTAATATGCAGTAATAATCCCCTGCCTGCGGATGGCGTCCTTGTATCAGGGAAGAATGTCTTGTGTCAAATAAGTTTTAACACTGTTTGATTGGTTCCAGGATGTCTATCTGAAGAACAATGGTTTATCAGTCAAACATCACCAGTAATGTCATAGCAATATACATCTCCATTGGTCAGAGAAGGAATGTCTACCTGAGTAGCAATGGCCAATACTCCAAACCCACAAAGGTTGTATACATATGTAAATGACATTGGATTTAGCAAACAGCTTCTGCATTCAAGCTAGGAGGCTGCAGGGCCAATATCCATTTAGCATGTAGATGCAACCTTTACTCCTAAAACCAAAAAGACATCACACAGAAGAACAATGCTGTACATGGTTGAAATATTCAGCTCTCATTAAATCCAATATGGAGTTCAGTGATTCATAATAATTATGCCATCACTTCCCCCTCAACACGGTCTTAGGTAACGCACCGGGTGGTCCCAGCGATGACTAGTGTTAGTTCAGAGCTCCGTGGTGTTCCTCCTTTGTCTAACCTTTCTATTTTGTTGCCGGTGTCGCCTTAGGGTACCAGTACAGGGTGCTTGGGAGACTTCTGATTGGTACCTAGCTGAATTAGGCTGTAAGGTCCTATTTCCCAGTGGTGGGTCCCTGCTGGCAAGACAACTTGGTTGCGGCTGTAGTGAGGGGCTCCTAAGAGCAGTTCCTTCACTCTGGCTTGCTGAGCGGCGGTGGACATCGGCTCGCCTCGGAACCAGGGTATGTTTGAGCCCGTTCGGTAGCTGCCCGTGTTCTGGTCTGGGTCACCGCTTAATGGTGCCAGCCGGTAAGTGGTTATCAGGGCTGCATGGCACTGTGCAGAGCCCCGATGCTTCTTCTCCTCCGTTATTCCAACTTCCTCTCCTAAGTTTCCAACTTCCCCCACACACACTACTCCTTTCACTCCTCCCACCAGGACCTGATTGGCCCTCTACCTCTAGTTTGTTGTGCGGTGTGTGCAGCTCTGTGTTTAACCATGTCATCACCGAGACGGAAGATATCACATCTTCTGTTAGGGATGCAATACCTTCCTGTGACGCACTCGTTGCGGGGCGCCACATGTGCTTCTCTCACATTGGCCACAGCAGGAAACTGATTACTCCAGCTGGACAGCACACACAGCCCTTAGTGTCAAACTGGACAGGACAATAGGTCCCAGTCACACTAGCCTAAGTGCCTGGACAGAGCCTGTGCTGTCCCAAGCTTTTGGTACTGAGGTCTCCTACATCAGCAACAATACCCATAGAATTAGAATGATAGCGCCTGGTAACTGAAAGAGATGTCGCAGGTCCAGGTGGAGATTAACAGTGTTTTTTATGCAAAAAATCTGCTGCATTTGTCAGTTCAAGCAAAGTGGATGTGATTTCATGAAAATTCATGCCCAGAGTGTGCTCAAAGACCTTGTGTAATAGTGCGTTTTTAAAACAATTTTTTCTTTAAAGAGGTGGTCCGAAGACTGAAAATGTTCAATCAAAATCACTATTAATTTATTGCCCCATTCTAAACTGATTTCTAATATGGCTGTATCAAAAATGTATTACCCTAATTAATTATGCAATCCAACTACTATTCATTTTTTAGCCCTACATCCTGGGGGATGATGCTTTGTTTCAAAATCTCAGTGCATGCTGGGATACTCAAAGAAAGCATCATCAGGGGTCAGAGGCTACTGTCAGTGTCAAATCGCTGCCTCCTCCCTGAAATGAAGCATCATGTCATGCTATTGTAAGTTGGGGAGAAGGGACATTGCCTCACTGTGCCCCAAACCAGTCCTACCTGAAGGGGTCATGACTAACTACCCAGTCTTCAGCAATGTGGTTGGACTTTGCTGATGATAGCCACCAGGTACCACCTCAGGGCAGTGCCTGGTTGTCACGCTCCACCAAGAGACTGAATAGTGCATGGTGAGAAGGATGGGGTGGAAACCACTGTCTCCAGGAAACTACAAGAAGGTTAAACCCTGTCACTTACCCTGAACAACTCTGAGCTTCCTAATGTCCCTAGACGTGTTTTTTCACCCATGCAGTGATCAGATGCCTATCGCTGTCTTACCTTGAGCATGGCAGCTAGAACACTAGTCTTGCTCTATGATAAAGACACAAAGGGACAGGCAAAGGAAAAGGAAACTGCATTCACTTAACATGCATCCTAAACAAGAGGTAATTAGTAAAAAAGGGAAAGAGAGGGAAATAAATCAAAAGGGAGATATTCATATATATATATATATATATATATATATATATATATGTATATTCATATAGGAAGACACCAAAGATTCTTCCAAGCAGCAATCTCCAAGATCAAATTCAAAATGGTTTCTCTTTAAATGGCTCACAACTCCAAGCTAGGACCACAAAATAGCAAGATATCACTGGTAATTACTTAGGCAAAGTGTTTTGTACTTATACCAGAGGGGAGTGGGGAAATCAGAACAGCTGAGACAACTCAGGAAAGTCAAGAAAGACAAAATCAACTTCTTAACCCTAGCAGTGCCAGAACAAGAAAAGTCTGCACAGCTTAGGCTACTTTCACATTACGATTTTGGAGGGAGCCGATGCTGTCGGACAGCATCGGCTCCTTCTGATGCCTGGAATCGGATGCCAAATAGGCATCCGATTCCGACAGAAAATCGCTCCCTCAGGGCTGATAAAACAAAAAAAATATGTATGCTCACCTGTCCCCGAGGCCCCCGCCGTCTCCCGCAAGGTCCCGCAGGCTCCCAGAGTCCTCCTGGTGTCTCCCGTGTCTGCAGAGGTCTTCTTCTGAACAGGACCTGCCGTGATGTCACAATCACGTGACCACCTGTTAACATGGTGTAACAGACGGTCACGTGACTGTGACGTCACGGCAGGTCCTGTTCAGAAGAAGAAGACCTCTGCAGACATGGGAGACACCGGGAGCCCTGCGGGACCGTGCGGGAGACGGTGGGGGCCTCGGGGACAGGTGAGCATACATATTTTATTTTTTTTAACCCCTGCTTTCCTAGTTAGGAGCAGTTTTACTTTACTGAGCATGCTCAGTACAGTAAAATCGGGTCCGAGGACACATCAGATGTTTCCTCGGACCCTGCTCTATAGGGCCCCATGTTAAAAGCATTGGGTCGGGTCGGATGTGCACTAAATGGCGTCCGATTTGGTCCAATCCGATTTTGTCCGATTTTATTTTCGGTGCAAAAATCGGAGCATGCTCCGATTTTTGCACCGATAAAAAAATCGGACAAAATCGGACAGAATCGGATCGGACCAAATCGGATGCCATTTAGTGCACATCCGATTCGGTCCGATGCCCATAGGGCTACATGGGGGCCAAAATCGGTCCAATGCTGTCCGATTTTTATCGGACAGCATCAGAAATGAAAAATTCGTACCGTGAAACCAGCCTTACTGGAAGGCAAAGTAGATCCAACTATGTGTGCAGCCACGAGCTGTGACCTTCTGACCCCTGGAATAGGGAAGTCCTCTCTCTGTTGCATTACCCCCATGACATATCATCAATGATGCTGATCTTAGGGCCAGCTCTGTCCCTCCCCGCTCTCTGTGCTCAGTGACAACAGCCATTTTCTTGCCAGTTCAGATAAGTAGAGCCGACAACACAGTGCGCTGTCAGTGTGCGCAGAGCAACTGGTGGCATGCAGAGAAAAATGTCACCCCCCACCAGTGATGTAATTTACGATTTTCCACATCTAAAGCAAGTCTAAAGAGAGAATCACTACAGAAAACTCAGCATGCCCACAAGAGAAATGAATATACTGCAGACTTTAAAAAAATTAACATGTCAGTTTATGCTAAGACCATGTACACACTGTGAGTATTTATAATTTTTTTAGAATTTGGAAGCCAAAACCAGGAGTGGAACAATCAGAGAAAAAGTAAAGTAAGAAAATGTCTTCTGCATTTTTTGCTCACTCCTGGTTTTGTCTTACAAATACTGTGGAAAAAAACCTCAATGTTTGCACGTGGTCTAAAACAGAAACACTGTATGCATACGATTTATATAAATCCCATCCACTTCACTAGAACTGTAAGCCACTACGTCTTCCACACAGCAAAAATACACAAGGTCAAAATCTCACTTTAAGCTCAGCATGCACACACAGCCAGAAACATTCATTTTTCATGGCTATCGAAACCACATCACAAAACTGCATGTGCAATCAGGGTTGTGGAGTCGGAGTCATGGATTCGGAGTCAGAGCCCATTTTGGGTGGAGCTGGATTCGGAGTCAGATTCAGGGAAATTGAGGAGTCGGAGTCAGATGTTTGACTTACCGATTTCACAGCCCTGGTCAGAATTGTGGCAGACACAATGTGAACTGGTGCCAGCAGGGATTCTGGGTCAGAATCCCTTCTGGCACCAGTTCACATTGTGTCTGTGAGGGCTGTGCAGTTTTTTTCTGTTCTGTGTATAACAAATGGAGAATCTGGCTCCATGTCTGCAACTTTGCACCCTCATCACCCACAGGTGGTCTTAGGTTGAGATGGTGTACGCCCACTTAGAAGTGGGACAGGGAGGACAAGGAGGACAGGGATGTCAGCGTAGGACTCATCAGACCTGGGGTTGCCTTGTCACGACTGATGAGCAAAGGGACATTGGCCAATGTTTGTACCAAGAACCCCAAGAAAATAAAGAACTAAGGTTTTTGAGTTTTTTGAAAAAAACGTAAGTTTTTAAATTTTTTCCTCAATTATATACTGCTTGTTACCATATGTGCATCATTGGTAGTAACCGAGTGCTGCAGAGAATTTTTTGTAGTTATATACATATACATATAGTGTGTATATGTGGCACCCCACTAAGAGTGCGTCACAAAAGGGTACTGCACCCCTGACTGAAGGTGCTGTATGCTTTGTTTTGGTAATGGGTAGAATAAGCCTGAAGCTCCAGCACCACATGCAAACATCTAGTGATAGAGGACCAATTGGATGCCTGTTACTAGGGTAACCGATCCTGGTGGGAGGAGAAGCTTGGTAATACAGCAGTGGGGAAAGTGTGGCGCCCCTATGGCTATGCGCCACTGGGAGGTATTAGACTTAGCAAACATATGTAGTATCTCTGTAGTTGTGGGTTTGGGTTTAACCTATGGAGCCTAGGTCAACACTCAACACTAGGTCACCTTAGCATAGAAGGACTGATTATTCAGTGGGTCCAAAAGGGGGTGGGGCCTAGGTTAGAGCAGGAGACTTAAATGACAGTCAGGAGAGGAGACGGAGTCAGAGTCAGCGTCAGGGACAGTGCTGGGAAGGCAGGCGGTGAGGTCTCGCCTGACAGCCCCCTGACAGGAGGGATCACCCATCTCCAGGAGGGTGTCCCAGAACAGAAGGAAGGAAAAAACAAAAGGTTGCGCCACGCTGATCCCACACATAGAATAAGGGTTAATCAGGGATACACTCACCTGGAACTGTTTTGCACCGCACAACAGGGAATGGAATACAGGGTGAGTGTAAAATCGGTCAGTTGTTCTTGAAGCGGCCGTTCACTTGGCTCCGTGCGGTAAGGCTCCGAGGTCAGGGTGACCGTGTCCACCGGGCCTGGACACTTAATCCCAAGGGAGACAGGTCTATTGCATGTTCAGCAAGGTCTCTCCTCCAGCAGCTCTCATACCACACCCCGAAGGGAGGAGGGTAATAATAAGAAGGAAAAATAGTATGGAAGTGAGCGCTAGAAAAGACCAGGGAACTGAAAATTAAGAGAATTACCTCTAGGTTTATTAAAAAGTGGGTAAAGCGAGCCCTCAGCCACAACGCGTTTCGACAAACGTCTTTCTCAACTTCTCCACTTGAGAAAGACGTTTGTCGAAACGCGTTGTAGCTGAGGGCTCGCTTTACCCACTTTTTAATAAACCTAGAGGTAATTCTCTTAATTTTCAGTTCCCTGGTCTTTTCTAGCGCTCACTTCCATACTATTTTTCCTTCTTATTATTACCAGAACAGAAGGAGACAGACCAGCACTGGTTGGAGCCGGCTGGTTTAGTCTGGGGAATACCGGCAACACGGAAGCCGAGGCGGTCAGTGGTTTATCCCTGGCCGCAAACCGACGAGCCACGGGCCCATAATCACCAGGTAGCCGTAGGCGCCACAAGAAGGTACCTCACCCCTCAGGCCCAAAATCGGTCCAAGATTACAGAAGTATCGGTCCGGATTCCAGTGGCGGGAGGATTTGCTAGTTACCGCTCCCATCCGTACCCGTGCGTGGAAACCCGTGCTCCACCGTAGGAAGACTGGCGGCAGAGCTCTGCAAGGGTGGTTAACTAGCAAAGGACAGAATTAGACCCCGAAAGACTTAAAGGGAAACTGTCAGCCCAAATAAGCTTTTTAAACTATTAATACCTGCCCCTGCAGCCTTAGAATACATTGTAACACATCCCTGCCTCATCTTTTGTAGTAATGTATAAGTACTATAATGTAGTTTGCAAACTTACAAAAATGTTGTCAGAGGGGCGTTCCTGAAGTCATTTTGACCGGTAGGCGAGTCCCGTTGTGCCGCGCTACCCCTGCCTCGTTGCTGTAATATGCCCTAACGGGCATCATTATAAAAAAGCAGAGCGCGGGCACGATTTCTATATCGCGCCCGCAACATGTGACCCCAGGACGCGTCACTTACGGTCGCAGGGTTCACAGGCAGACTTCGCGCATGCACAGATAGCATGCTGAAGTCTGCCTGTGTGCGACCGGAAGTAACTACATTATAGTGTGGCACCCCATGGGTTAATGTGCCACAATAACATCACATGGGTTCCCTCCCCACAACACACTGACAAACACTAGCACCTCTGGGCCAGGAGGGGGAGCACAACCTGCTCTCTTAAATACTCCAGGTCCACAGGAAGTAGCTCAGAACAGCTCAGGAGAACTGAGAACAGCTCAGAGAAGTGCAGTACGGGACAGTACTGTGAAGAGCACAGTTTAGTGCAGAGTTCAGTTCCTGGAGAACTGAGAGAGTGACAGAGGCTGTGCTAAGCTTCTCTGCAGTCTGCTCACAGATTCCAGGCCTAGTGAGGGTCTGAGGAAAGGAGAACTACGAGCAGAGAGACACTCCTGGGAGCTTGAGTGCAACCATTACTCGCCCCAGAGAAGCGCACAGAATGGACACCGGATCCGGTACTGTGACTGACACACAGCACGGTGAATCCAGGAGCAGTGGGGTTTCTAGACGCCCACAGTACCAGAGTAAAGCAACACGGCGGGGTCAGCACAGCACAAAGGACTCAAGTTGCCTAGCCAAGTGGTACCAGCAGCAGAAAGAGAGAAAGAGAGAGACAGTCCCAGCAGCTCAGCTAGAAGCAGCAGCTAGGACACACACACAGCGCAGCACGAGGAAGCTGATGACCCGGACAGGGTGGGAGGAGAGCCTAGCCCCAGTACAGACTCCGTGGACTGTAATCTGCAACAACATCTGCAGTAAAGCTTTGGAAAACAGCAAAACTGTGAGTGTGTATTGTACCTTTGCCTGACATCCAACAGCAGAGAGGTCCCACCTGGAGAGCTACAAGCCTGTCAGCTCTGCACACGGGCTGGAAGAAAGCTGCAGCATCAGGAGAGAAGGAGAATTGCACCTTTTACTACAAAACGTGAGTGTGTGTTCTTTAACCCCGTCTACACTATCCACATTTATTATAGACTTTACCATCACTGCCCTGGGGAATACAGTTCTACCCACTGGAACTATTCCATCTGCGCTGCCATTACACCATCCCCGGAGGTTCTGCAGCAGCGGCGGCCCCATCACTGGCCGCACATAGTGGGTGGCGTCACGATAGACTATTCTCCCCTGTAAATACACCCTTTTATTTGCCAGGGCCCGGGACACGGTCCGGACCAGGACCACCCGTGACTTCCCCAATAGCAGACACGGTCTGGTACAGAGTACCCTCGTCCCAGTGGGCTCGACAATAGTACTTGTACATTACTACAAAAGATGAGGCAGGGCAAAGAGGCAAAAATAAAGCTTATTCTGTGCCTTAAAGGAGAAGGCACTATCAGGGTACTTGCTGCTGAATAAATGTCTGAAATATGAGTGGTGTGGATCTGAGAAGATCCTGGATCTGGGAGCCAGACTCAGAATGGGTTATGGGGTTGATCCTTGACAAACCTAGGCTTGGGAAAACCCACCCTAGGTGGATCTGAAGGTGGCTAGGCTATTTAAAAAAAAAAAATCTTTTTTCTACAGAGAAGTCATCTCGCTTTAACAGACCCTGCAGTCACAAAAGCAGATTTTCTCCTAAAGAAGAGTGATATGGCAGCCACCCCAGCAGTTAAGATGTTCACAACAGGGCACTGAGGATATGGCTGACTCTGCAGTCCTATCACCTTGACCAACAGCTCGCACAATAAGACATAATGATTTGCTATGCGGTGCCTTGCTTATTACACTGAAAGGGGGATAACTCTCTGATCACTAAAAACGCCTCTAGATAGGCGCTATGGATCGATTAATGGGCCAGTGATGATGTATTTCCGCAGCCTTCAAGTTTGTTTGGTTTAGAACTATAAGATATCCAGAAGCTCTGGGACAAATCCGGACAGGAATACGATAGTTGGAATGTACTACAAGAATTCCTACAGGAAGGGGCACTAGAAGAGGTGCCACCTCATCAAAGACGGCTAGGAGTGTGCCTCCCTCTATCTCCAGTCCCCAAGTCTGGAGACAGATGTTATCTAGTAATAGATCTCACTTACTTGAACTCTAGAAAAAGAGGAAATTCAAAATGAAGAATCTTTGATCGGTCTGGTCGATTCTGTACAGAGGCAGCTGGTGTACAACCATAGATCTGCAGGATGCTTATCTGCATCTTCCCATTCTTACATTCCATCGCAGGTTCCCACGAATCGCAGTACAGCAAGGTGGTCGTCTTCACCATTTTCAATTCACTTGTCTATCGTGCGGGATCGCGGTGGGCCCGAGAGTCTTTTCCAAGACAACGATAGTCCTGGTAGCTGCTCTCAGATGTCAGGGCATTTACATCATGCTCTACCTAGACTACTGGTCACAGAGAGCCTCCTCCAGAGCTCAGTTACTGGATCATCTACAGATGACCCTGAATCTGCTGATCAACAGAGAGAAATCATAGCTGTCACCTTCCAGAGAGAAGAAATTCTTGGATGCATGAATAACTCCCAAGACATAATGGTGATACTTACCAGCGAGAGAATCCAAAGTCTTCAAGACGGCATATCTCATCTTATCAGAGTTCCTTGCGGATCAATCAGAACGGCAATGAGTGTCTTAGGGAAGCTTACTTCAACCATAGAAGCAGTTCCATGGGCCAAACATATTGTTTGAATGCTACAAGCAGACATCCTAACATCGTGTCTAATCCATCAGCCACTAACATCTCTAATCTCTATACCTCGCGTCATCAAGCAGGACCTGCGTTGGTGGCTGTTTCCAGCTCATCTGAGTTTGAGCAGGTCATTTGCACAACATCACATGGTCACTCTGATGACAGGCATCCCAGAACACGCATGGGGTGCTCATGTAGGAGAACTCTGGGTCCAGAGACACTGGCAAAGTTGGAAGCCTAGATGTTGTCCAGTATCAGGGAACTGAGGGTGATAGGTCTCACTATTCATCACTTCCAGCAGCTGCTGTTCCAGCAAGCTGTGATAGTCTGATCTGACAACCTGGCAGCAGTGGTCTCCTCAACAAACAATGTGGGATGAGGAGTCATTCTCTTGCTTTTTTGAGCAGAGAGCAGCCTTCACAGTATGACAGCAGTCCACATACCGGGAGTCTTCAACACCCTGGTTGATTGGCTCAGCCACATTCAAGTCCTTCCAGCAGATTGAAGCCTCAACATCAAAGTGTTTATCAAATCACGGGGATTATGGGAAACACGACTTGGACACGATGGCTACCCATCTTAATAGGAAATGTCCCTGCTTCACCTCTTTTCAGAGTCACAATTAGCCTTGGGCCCTGGATAGTCTAGCTCTCGCATGGAAAAGATTGATGGTGTATGTCTTTTCCCCGGTTCCGATGATCCTCCTGGTACTCTGCAAATTTCAGGACAAACAGGGCAATCATTCCATTCTGGCTTTGAAGAAATTGGTTTCAGGTCATGTGGCAGATTTCGATCAGAAGATTCTGGAAGCTTACGATCAGACCAGATCTCCTGTCACAAGGGGACATTCACTACCCGGACTCAGCCAGATTGCATCTGACAACATGGAGATGGTCAGGTAGACTTTAATCATCTACAGGCTCCTAGATGACGTCATCAGTACGTTTTCTGCCGCTCAGAGACTAGCTACATTGAGGGGTACTTTAGATTATGGAACATCTACAACTCATGGTGCTCCTCACAAGGTCATGACTGGAGTACTATGGCCTCCGTTCTGCAGTCCCTACAAGCGAAGTTTGCTAAAGGTCTGAAGCTAAACACCCCGAAGACTCAGTTTTCGGCGATCAAGGCCAACCTGGATGGTACAATGTCTAGACATCCGCTGATAGCTCGATTCTTTAAGCAGTGAAGAATTTGAGACCTCCCTTTTGTTTCACTGGTTCCTTCCTGGGACCTCTCGCTCCTTCTTAAAGCTCTTCAAGGACCTCCTCTCGAGCCAGAAGAACAGGCTTCGATCATGCACATCTCCTGGAAGACTGTGTTTCTGGTAGTACTTTCATCAGTTAGGAGAATTGGAGAAATCCAGGCATTGTCTTCCAGGGAACCATATCGCCGCATTGAGACTCAGGTCAGGGCTCTTGCCAAAAGGAAGTTCTGCATTGAACATCATCATCTATGAGGTTATTCTTCCAGTACTCGGTGACAATGCTAATGAACAAAGTCTCGCCTTATTGGAGGTACGGATGAGGGTCCCAATCTATCTCCAGAACACTCTCATATTCAGGAAGGATGAAAGCATGTTTCATCAGTTTACAGGGCTGAATCGTGGCTGAAAAGCTAGCAAGAGCACTCTAGCTAGATGGATCTGATCGGTAACCTGCGAAACCTACATGACAAATCAACTGGAACCATCGTTGTCAGCTAGAGGTCATTCTACTCATGCTCCATCCGCCTCATGGGCTAAAAGGCCACACGTTCCACTGGTCACATCTGTAGAGCTGCAACATAGTCATCTTCATCTACATTCATGAAGTATTACTGGCTAGACATCTCAGCCTCTGCAGGCTCAGCCTTTGGCAAAGAAGTACTTCAACAGGCGTCAAAACCAATTCCTTACCCTAAGTGGGGTATTGCTTGCTAAATCTCATTCTCTGCTGACGGGAGGACGAACAGGAAAGCTAAAAATTTACTTTGGCCGGGTTCACACCACGGCACAACATGATCCGGGGCTGTCCAATGTGAATCAAACAGCCCCGGAACGGATTTCGGCATCATAGTATGCTATGGGGCAGGATGGAGCCGGATGGCAGCTGTTTGCTATCCGGTTTCCATCTGTCCGAGAGGATCTGGGTGTATTCAGATTTTTCCCACGGACACAAAAATGCTGCTTGCAGCATTTTTGTGTCCGGGGAGAAAAATCTCCCCAAATTGGATCCTCACGGATTCTCCCGAATCCGGGGCAATCCGGCGCTCCCTATCATGGGAGTCTATGGGTCCGGATTGCCCCGATTCAGGAGGATCCGGGAACCGGACACCGGCTGCTGAAGTTTAGCGTGAGCTACCCTGAACTTCAACACCAGTGAGCTGTCCACTGTGAAGCGGTTCAGCACCGTTTCGCAGGGGACAGCTGCACTCAGCTGCATCCGGCTACAAATAGGACCGGACAGAATGTTAGCCCTCCAGTTCTGTTTGCAAATCCGGTCAGGGGCTGTGAGGTTCACCCCTGACAGCCCCGGATCGGATTGTGCCGTGGCGTGAACCCGACCTTACACGAAATTTTCATTTCCTGGAGTCCATAGGCAGCACAGACTTCCCTCCCATTAAAATCCATTATTGCTTGTAAATTATATGTGTTGTATGATGTCTTCCCCCGCCTTTATAGGGGAGGGGCAGGGGGAACACAGAAGGTGTCAATTGGTTAATTTTTTGGTATTGCTAATTAACATGTCTTAACCCATTCTGTGATGCCTACGGACTCCAGGAAATGAAAATTTCAGGTAAGTAAATTTGTATCTTTTTGAGGTGAAGCATAAATGAATGTAATCTGACTGTACCTCACAGAGCGTAAGTGCCAGGTGTTAATAGTGTGCAATGAGAATCTATTACGGTAGCTAGCTTCTGTTCCAAATTGGTTCTGGAACTGAATAGAATGACGATGGGTGTTTTTGTAAAATTTTATGGAGATCTTTTGTAGGTTTATTCCGCACTTCTCAATTTGCAGGAGTAAAATGATGACTAAACTGCAAAGTTATTAATCAAATATGTAATACTTATAGATTGTGATGAATGCGCCCTAAACATTGACAGACTACAAAAGGAATGTGCTAAACTTGTCAAGATATAATTAGAAGAAAAAACACCAGCATCTTGTAAAAAGATAAATAATAAATGTTTTAAGCTAAATATAGTAGAGAGTAGGTATGTGAATTATTATTTTGTCAAGCTTCAAATAAGTTTGACCTGTGTTATTTTCATCTAGTTTCAAGGAAATATTGGATCTGAAGGTCGTAATCACACAAACTTTTACCAATCGGCGGATAATAGGCAGAAATGCAATGCTGCACACTGAGCTATCTATAATAGAACGCTCGATGAGTGCATTCTGCCATTGTTCTAGGTAGTGACTGCTGTTTTCACACAGAACAATGATTTTTGCTTTGCGCAAAAGATCGTATCACTCGATTAACAAGCGTTGTGCTCTTTCATTGGATGATCACCAGTCTGTTTCCATTGAAAGTACATTGAACCTACAAGAACGTTCAACGCCCCAGTGCTTCCGTAAGATCCTAAAAGAAACAACCATACCCACTATAATAAACCCAAAATAAATCAAAATACATTTTATTGTACATATGTAATAAAAAAAGTGGAAAGTGAACACTCCGAACCAGATCATCTTCAGTACATCACACCTTATGTACAGTACCTTAGGTATCGGTTGTGTGCTGTATTCATTTATTTGCTTTTTCCAGTGTAAATTTCACATTTTTTAAATTACTTTTTTTGCACCTTATTTAAAATGGGATTTAACTGAATAAGTGAAACTGTGAAACTTCTTATGTTGTGTAATTATTTTGTGCATATTGAGACGTAATATTGTATATATGGAATACTTAAGGCCATGTCACACATAACAAGATCGCTAACGAGATCTCTGTAGCGTCACAGATTTTGTGACGCAACAGCGATGTCGTTCTGTGTGACACGCACCAACGCTCTGGCCCCTGCTGTGAGATCGTTGATCGTTACACACTGCTCTGGATCATTTCTACGTCATTGTGCTCCCGCTGGGAGCGCTACATCATTGTGTTTGGCAGGGACAATGACCAACGATCTCAATGAGTGACAATTCCCAACGACCTCTGTATAATTCTGGATCGCTGGTGCGTCGTTTTTCACATCGCTGATGAGATACCTGTTTGACATCTTACCAGCAATGTGAAAAACGATGCACCAGCGATCTCTGCACATTGTTATCATTATCGGGATCGCTGATGTGTCGTTATGTGTGACTGGGCCTTTACCCTTTAACACTTCACGTCCTTGTGATTTCCCATTTTTGCAGTTTTGTTTTTCCTTCCCTACTTCCAAGAACCATAACTTTTTTTTATTTTTCCATCAATATAGACATATGAGAGCTTGATTTTTTGCAGGGCTAGTTGTAATTTTGAATGACACCATATATTTTACCATATAGTGTACTGGAAAACAGAAAAGAATTCCCAGGGTGGTGAAATTGCAAAAAAAGTGCAATTCTACAATAATGTTTAAGTATTTGTATTTCCCATGTTCACTATATGGTAAAGTTCACCTGGCAGTATGATTCTCTGGGTCAGTATAAGTACGTAGATACCAAAATGTATAGTTTTTCATAATTTAAGTGGTGAAAAAAAATTCAGAAGTTTGTATTACCAATCAGATTAATTTATGTGTTTTTTCTTTTCTGTGGTTTATTTATTGTTTTAATTTCAATGGAAGGGTGATTTGAACTTTTGCAGGGTTTTCTTCATATGTTAAAAACTTTTTAAAAACTTTTTCTTAAATTTACTAGTCCCCTAAAGCTACGATCAGCCAATCACTTCTGCTATACAGAACAGCATAGGCATGTGCGCAGCCGCTCCTATTCATCACCACACTGTCTTCAATAAAATGGCGTCAGAGATTGCGGAACATACATGCGCTGATTCTGTCTTTGTCGCTAGGGAGGGGTTACATGATAGCCAGGCAGGCAGTCAGTCTGTATATCATGGTGGTGATTGCCCAGCCTCATGGCCCTGACCAACAGTGTTAATGGTGGTGACGCAAAATTTACATGAAGGCAAGGAGGCAAGGCAGAAAGAGAAATGATTATGAAGACCCAACCCAGAAAGGTCTGCTCCAATACTCAAGCCACTGCACCATTGATGTCATTTCTTAAGATTTGAACAAAGATTATTTTGCAATCAAGCCTCGGATTTTTCACCTAGCGGTATCAGTTTAATGAGAACCCTAGTGGCATTATGCCACTGCCTCCATTTTAGCGCAAATACCTCCTGGATGGTTCCTTTTTACACCACTCTGTAGAAACGGGGAACTTGAAACTCACACTCTTGTGATCAATGGGGAGCCCAGCAGTTAAACCTAGAGTAATGCACACATTATAAACTAACCTTACTTATCCTCTTGTACATCAGTAAGTTCATAAATATTTTTATCGATGAACAACTGCACGTATGCATAAGAACACCATTGATATTAAAAATCAATGGCTACAGTAATGGAAAGCACACCACCACCTGACTCATTCTAGTAGGTAGCATTTTCCAGACAACTGCCAAACCTAAACTTGCCCATCAAACATAATTCATCACTCCAGAGAACAGGTTTGTACTGCTCTACAGTCTAGTGGTGGTCTTCTTTACACCACTGCTGTTGGTGTTTTTCATTGCGCATGGTAGGCTTGTGTCTACTGGGTCAACCTTTATAATCCATTTATCCCTTATTGCACACTTTGCAAGTATCAGTTCTAAAAATGTTTGACTCTGTAGTCAGTAAGCAGATCTATGTAGTTATAGAAATGTTGCTATATATTTACAATTTTCATTTATTTTTCCCAGATGGCAGCATATAAAAATCACAATGTGTATAATCTGTAAAACTGGTATGTTGCCTGGAGTTCTCAGTATGCAATTTCGGATAATGGACCTCCTGGTTCTCAGCTCTTGTGCAGAGGTCACTCTGAGTTGAATGAATCGGCTACTCACTTCAGCACTTGGTGGCCTCTCTCAGTAACTTTGTATGGATTATCGCTTTGTGGCTGAGTTGTTCTTACTCCAAAATTCTTTTGTTTAAGCAAGGCAGAATAACCAAATCAAAAATTTGATCAAGTGACCTGTGGAAATTCATGGCATTCTGTGACACTGTCACGTTTACAGTTGAGCTCTTCAGTTCGATCAATAATTTTGCCAGTGTTGGTGTGGAAAACTATCAAAAGTTTCTTGTTCAATTAAGTTTTGATTTGAGTTCTAGTCAGGTGGATCAGGTTTTAATACAATTTCAGTAAACCGATGGTTCTTAGGGCCCTTTCACATCAGCGTTTTTTTCAAATCGCGGCAGATGCGGTGAAAAAACCGCATCTGCCGCGATTACCGCATACCGGCTGCACTTGCGGCACGGTTGCGGCGCGGTTGCGGTAAACGCCATACAATGTATAGGCGGACTTGCGGCAGGTGCGGCAAGTGCGGTTTTGGCACTTGCGGCAGGTGCGGCCGCGAAAAAAAATGCTGTCAGCCACGTTTTTTTTCGCGGCCGCACCTGCCGCAAGTGCCAAAACCGCACTTACCGCACCTGCCGCAAGTCCGCCTATACCTTCTATGGCGTTTACCGCAACCGCACCGCAACCGTGCCGCAAGTGCAGCCGGTATGCGGTAATCGCGGCAGATGTGGTTTTTTTCACCGCATCTGCCGCGATTTGAAAAAAACGCTGATGTGAAAGGGCCCTTACTTGGCTTGTAGTGGGCTCACATACATATCCAGTAACTTGTTACATTTTGAAGCATGACTCAATAATAACTCTTGACCATATCAAGGTACTGACATACCAACTCCCTGCTATCTTTAGCTACAAACATTTATTATTTACATTTTCGTATACTACATGCTGGTGTTTTTTCTAATTATATCTTATAAGACAAATTTAGCACATTCCTTTATAGTCTACCATTGTTTCGAGCACTGATATTTTGAAAACATGATTATTCTCTTATCACTTCTCTCAACTTTTGGCTCTTGGTTTTCTGGTATGCTTGTCATCCTATCGTGTCTTTAGTTCAGCAAAATTTGTATCTTCACCTAAGGTTTGAGAATTCAGAATAAACTGAATTTTTTATTGTCTAGAACCAAACTGCTGGACAGCTGTTTTAGCCAACAAATCAAATGACCCATTAGACACTGGCTCGGTAGATATAGGCAGTGAGGCTGAGTTTTCACACTTTGGCTACCAGACTATGCCCACATGCAGTGGTTAATAACAGAATGATCTACCCATAGAATCATCAGGCTATTGGTCTGCAAAGGCAAGCTACACCCAGCCTTATCAGATGTTTAAAGGGCTTTTCTAGGGATTGAAAAGAAATACGGTAGATCTCTAAATACGTTTAACCACTACCCACGTTAGAGTATGAGTAAATGTCTTGAGAAGGGGTACACATGGAATCAGTTTTGAAAATATAAGCTCCAAAAGCCAGAACTTGGTGAGTTTTTAATTTAGTATTCACAAGCAAAATCAGAAATTGGTAAAAAGACACATGCCTCTTGTAAGGTCGATTCTTGTGACCTGACCATTAACACCAATCCTAACTCTCCTTTTTTCAGTTCCCCCAGCCCCCTCCCATGAATAAAAACTCAGACAACGATCCATTTATCTTTGGATAATAATGGCCTCACAGGCAAAATAACATATGACATATGACAACATAAGAAAATAACATATAATTAACAAAATTGGTGAGGTCCTCGAAGATACAAAAAATCTGGTGATTTTTTTCAGGACATTTGCCCCTTCCCTCCCCAGACTTGCTCCTAGCCGTATTCATCAGCCCAGGAGCACCGTGAAACCGAGGGGAGAGGTTGTCCTCCAATACCGTTAAAATGAACCTGACGTTCCATTGTCGGGTATCACCCAAAATTTCACCAATATGAACCTGACATTCCATGGCCAGGTATCACCCAAATATAATCAGACCACTATCAAATAACCATCTAATATAGGGTTCAACCTTTTTTATGACTCCCCAATCCTGAAATTTTAAACCAACTTTGAGGACACACGAATGCCTCCAAAGCATTAAGAAAACTAAATTTAGAAAACCTACAACTCACAAAGAGTCATCCTACAGCGCTCAAGAGAGCCCGCTGTGTAGGAAACCTCTAGGGAACCATAGCTGAAGGATTTCCCTTCCCTTTGGCTTAGAAGGTGAATGTCAAAATTAACTCTTCATATCAATGGTAATTGAACATGGTAATGCCACCGATGATTGCCACTGAGACCCAGAATGTCTTCATTTTTAGGGAGGGCGGGTAGGACTTTGCAGTCCGGTGGTCCGAAGTCCAAAAGGGCTACTCAACCTCGGTCCGTTCTATTTATGCTCTTTCCCTGACTCCCCACCTACGACCCTATGTGACTTCCTCTCTGCCTTAAGATCACTACCCCCTGGATCACCTTTCGTCTTCCCCTCCCTCCCCACTTTCTCTCTTTATGTTCTCCCATGGTCACTCCTCCCTACCAGCATCATGTCACCCTCCTCTTAGCCGCTGCGTGGAAAAGTCTGGCTGATACTCAATTGATGCACGTATTTCTTTTAGGCCATGTGCAAACATTGGGCATTTGGTCAGTATTTTACTTCAGTATTTGTAGCCAAAATCAGGAGTGGGTGGAGAATACAGAAGTGGAAGTGGTGACGTCTTTCTATTATACTTTTCCTCTGATTACTCCACTCCTGGTTTTGACTTACAAATACTGAGGTAAAAAACTCACCAGTTACTCAATGTGTGCACGTGGCCAATTAGAGTATATGCACTCAACGTCTTTTTCCGGCATATATGCTCTGTATCCTGCCTGAACACCTGAAAATAAACGTGAAAAAGACAGAACATGTATTGCAAAGTAAAAAAATAATTGCTGTGAATATGTTCAGTTTTTGGAGCTTGTTTTAACTGCTTCACATTACCAAAGACGCCAAGCAGTTAAAAGAAGAATCTTAACCATAGCAACATAGGACCCACCCTTATGCTTAAGATACAATTAAACCCCATTAAATAAATGAGACATTCAGTCGTGTGCGGAATAAAAGTGGCCATGAAACTTTATTAAGAGTTACTTAATATTTGAAGAATTAAACCAAAAAATAACTCCAATTTTAATAAATAACTCCATTTCCATAAATAATTAAAAATATAAATAATCCTTTATAACCATTTAATCAAAACCCGCTCATGGAAAAGAGCAATTGTGCCCACTCTAATAAAGTTGCATTACAAGAAAAAAAGAAAAAAATAAAAATAAACGAGAGATAGAGAGACAAATAAAACAATCTTCTTGGCTTGCCACAGCAAATAATGCTTGTTTTCTGTCAGAAATTTGTTTATCTAGGGGCTATTCGCGCCCAAAGCTTCCACCAATCAAGAGCTGTTACTAAGCTTCCTCATAAAGCTCCACCATCTCATTGGCTACTCCAGTAGCTATGGTAACAACATAAATGCCAGATACCTGTAGAAATAAGACTTAGAAACAGTGTTAACCCTTTGTATTCACTTAACACAAAACATTGGTTTCATGTTGCCATGAAACCCCTGGCTAAGGTGCTTCAACATTCTTCATTTGGCCTATACTTAGAAGCCACTCACTAGTTTACACAGTATAGGTTAGAAAGAAACAATGGTGAAAAATATATTGCAAAAACATGACTGAAAGTATGGTGAAAAAGACACTTAATGGGAACCTGGCAACCGGCTGTAACATGATGTAATTGGGGTTCCTTTAACAGTTCTATATGTCCAGATGTCCCCCTGCATACCTTAGAAATACACTTTTATTCTGTCCCACGCTGTATGGTAATGACGCCTGAAAAGGTTCAGTCAGTGGGTCTGCTCTCTGTGGTCCTCACCACCCCCTAACTGGAATACCTGCCCCGCTCTATTGAAATTGCTGTCCCACTTGTTGATGGCCGCTAATTCAAATCTATCTCAAACTCCTGCCCACTGCTCTTGTCAATTTATGCTGTAATTACATTTTGCAAATTTCTTAAAATCTTGTGCACTATGTTAACCCACTATGGTAAAATGCAGCAGCTTGTCTGTCCGTAAAGCAAATATTCACCAATTAATAGGCTGTGTTTTTACAGTGTGAGGATGAAGCCTTATTACAAGGCTTCTTAATATTCAATGTTTATTTAGATATGGTTAAAAAAAGTTTTACAAAAGAATACAGGCCAAAAAATCACCAGTTCCACAAACATGTTTTTGATGCATTACATGTCTTTAGTTATGCAACTCCCTTTAATAGCTAAGGTGCCCCTGAAACCTTTTCTAAAATATAATAACAAAATAACAAAATAACATAACACATCCCATAACACAGTTTCAATCTGGTTAGATGATGGGGCTCTGTCCTTGAAAGCCACAGTAGTGGGGTGGCATTTCCTCTACTGCTGAGCACCGTGGAGCATATGGGATTAGTTTTGAACATTCATATTCCAAAAAACTCAGAATTATTAGACCATGTTCCCACATAGCATCTTCACTGCAGACCTCCAACAGCAATAGCTTTGCTTTCAACACAGCATCAATTCTTCTAGATACACTTACACACAGTTTATGAACAAACTTCGAGGTTGTTCCAAGCATCTTGTATAACTAACCACAGATCTAGTATGGATGTAGATTTGTGCAAATTGCTTATGTGTCTTCATCTCAGACAGACTCAATGATATTAAGATCAGTTAAGATCAGGGCTCTGTGGGGGCTATATCATCACTTCCAAGATATTTTGTTCCTCTTTACACTTTACAAATTCCTGGATATTCTTGTATGAACTGCGCGCTTGAGTTCTCCCCAGAGTGGCTCAATGATATTGAGGTCAGGAGATTGAGATGGCCACTCCAGAACCTTCACTTTGTTCTGCAATAGCCAATGACAGGTCAACTTGGCCTTGTGTTTTGGATCATTGTCATATTGGAACATCCAAGTACATCCCATGTGCAGCTTCCAGGCTGATAAGTGTAATTTTGCCTCCAGTATTTGCCGATTTTGTGTTGCATTCATCTTTCCTTCAACTTTAACCAAGTTTCCTGTGCTTTTGTAGCTCCTACATCCCCACATCATCAATGATCCACCTCCTTGCATTACAGTAGGAATGGTATTCCTTTCATCATAGGCCTTGTTGACATCTCTCCAAATTTAATGTTTATGGTTGTGGCCAAAAAGTTCGATTTTGGTCTCGTCTCTCGAAATTACCTTGTTCCAGAAGTTTGGAGGCTTGTCTTTGGGCTGTTTGGTGTAGGCATGATACTTTGTGGCATTTGCGCAATAATGGATTTCTTCTGCCGACTCGACCATACAGACCATTTTTCTTCAAGTGCCTCCTTATTGTGCATCTTGGAACACCCACACCACTAGTTTTCAGTGAGCCCTATATTTCAGCTGATGTTATTTGTGAGCTTTTCTTTGCATCCCGAACAATTTTCCTGGCAGTTGTGGTCGAAATGTTTGTTGGCCTATCTGATCGTCAGGGCCGGCCTTATGTTGAATGGTGCCCTGTGCGAATTTGCCTTATGGCGCCCCCACGCCATTACTTACTCAGAACACATGAGCATACATGTTTGTACATGATCTATTCATGGTCTTCAAGGAGAGCAGGGAGGGGCGTTGCTATGCTAGGGTCAGAAAAAATCAGGGACCCAAGACCTATATCCTCTCCCACCTGTCATTACCAACCCTCCCATATATAGAGGTGTTACCTGTCATCTTACAGGAGGAGGAGGTGAGCTGTGATATCACCTATTGTGAATGGTGGATCCTGTGTTATCTACTGTATATAGAGGTTATCAGTCATTGTACAGGAGGAGGTGAGCTGTGATATCACCTATTGTGAATGGTGGATCCTGTGTTATCTACTGTATATAGAGGAGTTATCAGTCATTGTACAGGAGGAGGAGGTGAGCTGTGATATCATCTATAGTGAATGGTGGATCCTGTGTTATCTACTGTATATAGAGATGTTATCAGTCATTGTACAGGAGGAGGTGAGCTGTGATATCACCTATTGTAAATGGTGGATCCTGTGTTATCTACTGTATATAGAGGTTATCAGTCATTGTACAGGAGGAGGTGAGCTGTGATATCACCAATTGTGAATGGTGGATCCTGTGTTATCTACTGTATATAGAGGTTATCAGTCATTGTACAGGAAGAGGTGAGCTGTGATATCACCTATTGTGAATGGTGGATCCTGTGTTATCTACTGTATATAGAGGAGTTATCAGTCATTGTACAGGAGGAGGTGAGCTGTGATATCATCTATTGTGAATGGTGGATCCTGTGTTATCTACTGTATATAGAGGTGTTATCAGTCATTGTACAGGAGGAGGTGAGCTGTGATATCACCTATTGTGAATGGTGGATCCTGTGTTATCTACTGTATATAGAGGTGTTCTCAGTCATTGTACAGGAGGAGGAGGTGAGCTGTGATATCACCTATTGTGAATGGTGGATCCTGTGTTATCTACTGTATATAGAGGTGTTATCAGTCATTGTACAGGAGGAGGTGAGCTGTGATATCACCTATTGTGAATGGTGGATCCTGTGTTATCTACTGTATATAGAGGAGTTATCAGTCATTGTACAGGAGGAGGTGAGCTGTGATATCATCTATTGTGAATGGTGGATCCTGTGTTATCTACTGTATATAGAGGTGTTATCAGTCATTGTACAGGAGGAGGAGGTGAGCTGTGATATCACCTATTGTGAATGGTGGATCCTGTGTTATCTACTGTATATAGAGGTGTTATCAGTCATTGTACAGGAGGAGGTCAGCAGTGATATCACCTATTGTGAATGGTGGATCCTGTGTTATCTACTGTATATAGAGGTGTTATCAGTCATTGTACAGGAGGAGGTGAGCTGTGATATCACCTATTGTGAATGGTGGATCCTGTGTTATCTACTGTATATAGAGGTGTTATCAGTCATTGTACAGGAGGAGGTGAGCTGTGATATCACCTATTGTGAATGGTGGATCCTGTGTTATCTACTGTATATAGAGGTGTTATCAGTCATTGTACAGGAGGAGGTGAGCTGTGATATCACCTATTGTGAATGGTGGATCCTGTGTTATCTACTGTATATAGAGGTGTTATCAGTCATTGTACAGGAGGAGGTGAGCTGTGATATCACCTATTGTGAATGGTGGATCCTGTGTTATCTACTGTATATAGAGGTGTTATCAGTCATTGTACAGGAGGAGGTGAGCTGTGACATCACCTATTGTGAATGGTGGATCCTTTGTTATGTACTGTATATAGAGGTGTTATCAGTCATTGTACAGGAGGAGGTGAGCTGTGATATCACCTATTGTGAATGGTGGATCCTGTGTTATCTACTGTATATAGAGGTGTTATCAGTCATTGTACAGGAGGAGGTCAGCAGTGATATCACCTATTGTGAATGGTGGATCCTGTGTTATCTACTGTATACAGAGGTGTTATCAGTCATTGTACAGGAGGAGGTGAGCTGTGATATCACCTATTGTGAATGGTGGATCCTGTGTTATCTACTGTATATAGAGGTGTTATCAGTCATTGTACAGGAGGAGGTGAGCTGTGATATCACCTATTGTGAATGGTGGATCCTGTGTTATCTACTGTATATAGAGGTGTTATCAGTCATTGTACAGGAGGAGGTGAGCTGTGATATCACCTATTGTGAATGGTGGATCCTGTGTTATCTACTGTATATAGAGGTGTTATCAGTCATTGTACAGGAGGAGGAGGTGAGCTGTGATATCACCTATTGTGAATGGTGGATCCTGTGTTATCTACTGTATATAGAGGTGTTATCAGTCATTGTACAGGAGGAGGTCAGCAGTGATATCACCTATTGTGAATGGTGGATCCTGTGTTATCTACTGTATATAGAGGTGTTATCAGTCATTGTACAGGAGGAGGAGGTGAGCTGTGATATCACCTATTGTGAATGGTGGATCCTGTGTTATCTACTGTATATAGAGGTGTTATCAGTCATTGTACAGGAGGAGGTGAGCTGTGATATCACCTATTGTGAATGGTGGATCCTGTGTTATCTACTGTATATAGAGGAGTTATCAGTCATTGTACAGGAGGAGGTGAGCTGTGATATCATCTATTGTGAATGGTGGATCCTGTGTTATCTACTGTATATAGAGGTGTTATCAGTCATTGTACAGGAGGAGGTCAGCAGTGATATCACCTATTGTGAATGGTGGATCCTGTGTTATCTACTGTATACAGAGGTGTTATCAGTCATTGTACAGGAGGAGGAGGTGAGCTGTGATATCATCTATTGTGAATGGTGGATCCTGTGTTATCTACTGTATATAGAGGTGTTATCAGTCATTGTACAGGAGGAGGAGGTGAGCTGTGACATCATCTATTGTGAATGGTGGATCCTGTTTTATCTGCTGTATATAGAGGTGTTGACTCTTAAATAATGCAGCTGTCATATATGATACAGTCTATATAGAGTCTAATGCATGGGTATAATGAGACACATGAGACATACGCTTCTTAAGCAGCTCTTGTATTGCTTCATACAAGTTAGTGCATCAACAGGATAACATAAATGTAAGTTGCAGAGTGCAAGGCAAAACAACCCAGGACATCAGAGTATTAAAGCATAGTACAAGTCTCAGGGAAAGCATTCAGAGTTCATTACTTCCCTGTCAGATATTGCTGGCACCCAGGATTCTGTGTTCATAAATGATTCCAGGCAGAATGAATCCAGGCTTCAGAGAGCAAGTCACAGACAGATTGCAGGCCTGATTCTGGAGCACAGGTTAACCAGCTGAAGTAGTTTAAAAGGGCAATTGGCAAGAAACAGGGCAGGGACATCAAAGCTGAGGACTCCATATTGTTTGAGGGCAAGAGTCAATGCACAGGACAGGAAACAAGATGGCCGACAAAATACACTAAATGCAAACATAACAACAGATATAGCAAAAAAGACTGAAAACCTTACATTACTCCCCCCTTAGGGACAGCCTCTGGATGGCCCAGGCCAGGCTTTCCCGGGTACCTCCGATGGAACTGGCGGAGTAACCGAGGAGCATGGAGATTGGAGGCCGGCTCCCACGAGTTGTCCTCAGAAGAATAGCCCTGCCACTTTACCAGGTATTGCACCCCGTTTCTACGCAACCTGGAGTCCAGGATCCTTTCCACGACAAACTCCTCCTGGCCATCGATGAGTACCGGAGCAGGAGGGGAAGAAGAACGACCAGGGAATGAATTGGGAGTCACAGCCTTTAGTAGAGAAACGTGGAACACGGGGTGAATCCTCATAGATCTTGGAAGTTGAAGGCGACAGGCAACGTTGCTGACGAGCTTATTAATCTTATAGGGCCCAACGTACTTATGACCCAATTTGGATGATGGTACTCTCAATTTAAGGTTCTTAGTTGACAGCCAGACCAAATCTCCTACCTTGAAGGTTGGTGCAGGTTTACGAAACCTATCTGCCGCTTTTTTATACCTGTCCTGAGCTGATTCCAGATTCTCTTTAAGCAGATCGAGGTTCCTTTGTAGAGAGGTGATTCTGTCGGCTACAGCTGGAAGAGGTGAATCTATGGGAAGTCGAGGAAGGATGTTAGGATGATAACCCAAATTGGCATAAAAGGGTGACTGCTTGGTGGAAGCGCTCTGTGAGTTGTTATAAGAGAATTCAGCCAGTGGAAGCAAATCCACCCAGTCATCTTGTAGGTGGCAGATAAAACAGCGGAGATACTGTTCTAGGGTCTGATTAGTCCGCTCGGTTTGTCCATTTGTCTGCGGATGAAAGGCAGAAGACAGGTTAACTTTGATGTCCAACGCAGCACAGAAGTGCTGCCAAAACTTTGAAGTGAATTGCACCCCTCGATCAGATACAACCTCATCCGGTACGCCATGCAGGCGAAACACATTTTGAATGATTAAGTCCGATGTGTGTTTCGCAGTGGGTAGACCAACACACGGAATGAAATGGGCTGCCTTTGTTAACCGATCCACCACCACCAGAACTGTGTTCTTTCCTTGAGAGGTTGGCAACTCCACAATGAAGTCCATAGATATGGATCCCCATGGACGGGATGGAACGGGTAGGGGTTGTAATAGACCCGTAGGCGAAGATCGTGGAGTCTTGCATCTGGCACAGACTTCGCAAGAAGTGACGTAACCTAGAACATCTCTTCTGTATGTGGGCCACCAAAAGAAGCGAGACAGGAATTCTTGAGTCTTCAGAACTCCTCTATGCCCCGCTATCTTAGAATCGTGGACGAGTTGCAGTACTCTCACCCTGACTGCTTCAGGAATATACAGGCGTTGCCCCTGAATCCACACACCGTTCTTATATACAAGACTTACTTCACAAGACGGTTGTGCCAGCCAGGGATCCGTATGGTATGCTTCCTTGATGTCGTTAAGCAAGTCTTGATTATGAAGCACTCCCAGGAACCTGGAATCAGAGATAACAGTCTTACGAGACGTGAGTGGAATTGTCTCAGTTGAGTAGAGTCTAGACAACGCATCGGCCTTTCCATTACGCGATCCTGGCCTATAGGAGATAACAAAACTGAATTGGTTTAAGAAAAGACTCCAACGAGCCTGGCGAGGAGTCAAGCACTTAGCCGATCTGATAAACTCAAGATTACGGTGGTCAGTCAACACGATTATCTGCTGCGCAGCTCCCTGAAGGTGGTGTCTCCATTCCTTGAAGGCTGCGATGACGGCCAACAATTCTCTATTACCCACATCATAGTTCCGTTCTGCAGGAGACAACCGCCGGGAAAAGAAAGCACAGGGATGTAAGACTTCTTTCTCACCTGTCCTCTGGGAGAGGATAGCTCCGATGGCACTGTCTGAGGCATCCACCTCTATTATGAAGGCCAGTTCAGGGTTAGGATGCACCAGAATAGGTGCCGTGGTGAATTTCTCTTTCAAACGGGAAAATGCTTCTTGAGCCTGGGGGGTCCAGGTAAAAGCAGAGTTCTTGCGGGTAAGCCGTGTAATGGGAGACACAACCTCAGAAAAGTTCCTGATAAAACGCCTGTAGAAATTAGCAAACCCTATAAAGCGCTGGACCTCCTTCACATTCTTGGGGACCGGCCAGGCTTTAATGGCTTGGATCTTACCCTCATCCATACTAATTCCTCGTGATGACATTACATACCCCAGAAATTGGATCTCCGTTCGATGGAATTCGCACTTCTCCAGTTTGATATACAGATGGTGTTGTCGAAGGCGTTCTAAGACCATCTTCACATGTCTGTGATGCTCCTCTGTGGAATTAGAAAAAATCAAAATATCATCCAAATAAATGACAATGAATGTATCCAGGAGGTCCCTAAAAATGTCATTCACCAAATGTTGGAAAGTTGCTGGAGCATTACATAAACCGAACGGCATTACTAGATATTCAAAGTGTCCGTAGCGTGACCTGAAAGCTGTCTTCCATTCATCCCCAGGTCTAATGCGGACCAAGTTATAGGCCCCACGGAGATCCAACTTTGTAAAGAGTTTTGCATGCCGTACTCTCTCCAATAATTCAGGGATCAACGGTAGTGGGTAACGGTTTCTGATCGTGATTTTATTGAGCTCCCGATAGTCTATACAGGGCCTAAGAGATCCATCTTTCTTCTTCACAAAGAAGATTGGTGCACCAGCAGGAGATGAAGAGGGGCGTATGAAGCCCTTGGCTAGATGTTCGTCTATATAGTCTTTGAGAGCCTTTAGCTCAGGCCCTGCCAAAGAGTAAATCTTGCCAAAAGGTATTCCCGCACCTGGTAACAGGTCTATTGGACAGTCATATGGACGGTGAGGGGGTAGCAGGTCTGCGTTCCTTTTGTCACACACGTCAGCATACTCACGGTATATGGCTGGTAGCTCAGAGACTGATGTTGGTCCTTTAGGAATGGAGCAGACTGAAGCTTCTGGACTTATCTGTTTCTCTGGAAAGTGCAGTTCTTTAGTTTCCCAGTTAATCGTAGGATTCTGAGCCTGCAGCCACGGCAGTCCTAGAATAATAGGGAAATGAGGAGAAGAGATGAGCATAAATGACAGACTCTCTTGATGGTCATTACCCATGAGGACCTTTAAGGGCTCCGTCTCCTGATCCACTGGTCCAGAGTTTAACAGTGAGCCATCTACGGTCTCCATCTGTACAGGAGTAGCCTTCTTTACTGAACGTACTCCAAGTTTCTCAGCGAAGGAGATGTCCATAAAATTGCCGCTTGCCCCTGAATCAATCATAGCGGAGGTAGATACCCAGACAGAGTGAACCCTGAGCTTGAGGGGAATAAAGCAATGAGAATTGTTGTTCTTACAACTCAGCTGGGAAACCGCTGAAAAAACCTGAAAAACTGCTGCAGTAACACGTGCATCCGGCTCAGAGATAACAGAGTTCAAGTCTGAGTAATCAATGTCTGTATCCTCTACTCTCTCTGGGATCTGTGGTTCGGACCTGACAGAACCCCTCTCACAGCACTCGCAGTGTATGATGGCTGCAGTTGTCTTACGAGAACGACTGGGGCAGTTTATAATGAAATGTCCTGACTTACCGCAATAGAAACACAGATTTTCCTTTACTCGATGTTCCTTACGTGCATCACTGACCCGTCTCTGTAAAGAGTCCACCTGCATAGGCTCAGGTTCGGGTTCTCGTATAATCCTGCTCAAGGACTCCTTAGCTGGAGAGGGAGGAAACAAATGATTAGTGCGCTTTATCTCCGACCATCTCTCCTGTCTGCGTTCAGTAAGCCGAGCATCGATCCGAATACAGTAGTTGATAAAATCTCCTAATGCTGTAGGTGGGTCGGCACGAGCGAGTTCGTCCTTAATCACAGAGGATAATCCTTTCCGGAAAACCGACTTCTTAGCAGAGCTATCCCAAGTGGTGTCGAGAGCCCATCTCCGGAAATCCAAAGCATACTCCGCTACCGAGCGCTTACCTTGGCTTAAAGTTAACATGGCTGATTCCGCTGTAGCACCGCGGTTTGGATCATCGAATACCTGCCCCATAGCTGAAATGAAAGCATCAAGATTATTTAGACAGTCATCGTCAGTCTCAATTAGGGGGTTTGCCCATGTGAGAGCTTTGTTGGAGAGCAGCATAATTATTGTCAATACTTTAGATCGCTCAGTAAGGAACTGTGGCGCATGAGCCGCAAAAAACAGTTTGCATTGATTAATGAATCCCCTGAATTTTTCCCGTTCACCGCCAAAACGGAATGGTGGTAGCTTGGGGATTCCAATAACCGGGGTTGAAGTTGGGATGTGGACGCGTCCCTCCAGAACCTCAATCCGGGTTCGTAAGTCCTGCGTGGTTTGTCCGAACACCTGCAGATTATGATCACCGCGATCCCGCAGGCTTGCAAAGCTGGTCTTCAATGCCTGTAGGTCAGCAAGGATTGAATCCGTCACGTCGCACAGATGTTTAACGGGGTCCTCCATATTCCCAGAAGCTGCACGGCAGAGAGGCTGGAAAGGAAGAAAAGGAGCACAATAGTGTTTACCTGTGGTAACACTCCTGACTTAAAAGAAGGGAATGTGCTCACCTGGAAAGGTTTGTGAGAAGCCACAACCACTATCATCACATATATCGATATCTCAGATCCACGGTCTGCAGCAGCTCTCCAATGGCAAAAGATCCAGAAATCTCTATACAGGTGGCAGCAGATGCAGCACTGTCCTAGACCCAGCAGACTCTATTATGGCTCCAGAATCTGTCATATATGATACAGTCTATATAGAGTCTAATGCATGGGTATAATGAGACACATGAGACATACGCTTCTTAAGCAGCTCTTGTATTGCTTCATACAAGTTAGTGCATCAACAGGATAACATAAATGTAAGTTGCAGAGTGCAAGGCAAAACAACCCAGGACATCAGAGTATTAAAGCATAGTACAAGTCTCAGGGAAAGCATTCAGAGTTCATTACTTCCCTGTCAGATATTGCTGGCACCCAGGATTCTGTGTTCATAAATGATTCCAGGCAGAATGAATCCAGGCTTCAGAGAGCAAGTCACAGACAGATTGCAGGCCTGATTCTGGAGCACAGGTTAACCAGCTGAAGTAGTTTAAAAGGGCAATTGGCAAGAAACAGGGCAGGGACATCAAAGCTGAGGACTCCATATTGTTTGAGGGCAAGAGTCAATGCACAGGACAGGAAACAAGATGGCCGACAAAATACACTAAATGCAAACATAACAACAGATATAGCAAAAAAGACTGAAAACCTTACAGCAGCATTTCAAATAAGAACATACTCCAAAAGCTTCTGGGGACCGAGACAGATAGGAGAGTAGCAAGAAAGGCTAGTCCCTGGTGAATTCACCCCATTTGCGTGTATACGGAGAGACCGGTCACTCAAGGCAGTCAGCAGGGAGAAGCCTTCAGGGAACAGACTTTCTGACTAGTCTCCAGCAAGATTTGATCCCTGGCAGAACCCCCCCCATAGTATTCCACATAGTATATTGCACCCCCAAATTCCTCCATATATTATGCACCCCAATAGACCTCCATATAATATAATGCACCCCCATAGTCCTCAATATAGAATAATGCACCACCACAGTCCTACATATAGTATACTAGATGGCGGCCCGATTCTAAAGAATCGGGTAGTCTAGAATCCATATATAGTTTATTTACTAATAGTTAGGGGAGTGCGATGAAATGAATTGTGTGTATACAGGTGGCTCAGTGGGTAGCAGAGTATACGGTTGCTCAGTGGTTAGCACTGTGCGGTGGCTCAGTGGTTAGCACTGCGCGGTGGCTCAGTGGTTAGCACTGCGCGGTGGCTCAGTGGTTAGCACTGGGTGGTGGCTCAGTGGTTAGCACTGCGCGGTGGCTGAGTGGTTAGCAGTGAGTGCGGTGGCTCAGTGGTTAGCAGTGAGTGCGTGGGCAGAGTGGTCAGCGCAGCGCCGTGGGCAGAGTGGTCAGCACAGCGCCGTGGGCAGAGTGGTCAGCACAGCGCCGTGGGCAGAGTGGGCAGCGCAGTGCCGTGGGCAGGGTGGTCAGCGCAGCGCCGTGGGCAGGGTGGTCAGCGGTGGGGGGGACGGACACACACACACAGACACACACTCCGATATATTTACCACCGTCCCCGCTTCTTCCCTGCCACCTGCGTCTTCCTGAGTCCTCTGATCTGCCGACATGTCGCCACACCCAGGACTGGATCCAATATTGCGTCCGGGAACTCTCGGTGGCCCGATTCTAACGCATCGGGTATTTTAGAATATAGAAATAGAGATTGCATGGGGAAGGCGGTGAGGGCTGAATTGGGAGGAACTTTGAAGAAGGAGCGGCCGGTGAAGAACGGCGTGGCAGGGGGGAGGAGGGAGGATAGAACAGCAGGGGGAGGAGGATGGAGGACAGAGGAGGTAGCGGCGGGGTGTGGGAGGATGTAGCAGCACAGGCAGGGGGAGGAAGGAACGGCAGGGGGAGGATGGAGCACAGAGCGGCAGGGGGAGGAGGACGGAGGATGAAGCGGCGGGGTGGGGGAAGATGGAGCAGCACAGGCAGGGGGAGGACAGAGGATGGAGTGGCAGAGGGGAGGAGGACAAAGGAAGGAGGAGGAAGCGTTGCGGTGGGGGAGGATGGAGCGGCACAGGCAGGGGGAGGATGGAGCGGCAGGGGGAGGATGAAGCACAGAGCGGTGGGGGGGGTGGAGGACAGGATGAAGCGGCGGGGTGGGAGAGAACGGAGCAGCATAGGCAGGGGGAGGACGGAGGATAGAGTGGCGGAGGTGAGGAAGGAAAAGGAAGGAGGAGGAAGCGGTGGGGTGGGGGAGGATGGAGTGGCACAGGCAGGGGGAGGACGAAGCGGCATGGGGAGGACTAAGCACAGAGTGGCGGGAGGGAGGAGGGTGTAGGATGAAGCAGCGAGGTGGGGGAGGACGAAGCAGCACGGGCAGGGGGAGGACGGGGGATGGAGTGGCGGAGGTGAAGAGGACAAAGGAAGGAGGAGGAAGCGGTGGGGGAGGATGGAGCGGCACAGGCAGGGGGAGGACAGAACGACAGGGGGAGGACAGAGCGGCAGGGGGAGGACAGAGCGGCAGGGGGAGAACAGAGCGGCAGGAGGAGGACAGAGGACGAAGCGGTGGGGTGGAGGAGGATGGAGCAGCCCAGGCAGGGGGAGGATGGAGTGGTGGAGAGGAGGCGGACAAAGGAAGGAGGAGGAAGCGATGGAGGATGATGGAATGGTACAGGCAGGGGGAGGACGGAGCACAGAGCGGTGGGAGGAGGATGATGGAGGACAAAGCGGCGGGGTGAGGGTGGATGGAGCACTGTAAGGCAGCTTAGTGGTTAGCAGTGCGCGGTGGCTCAGTGGTTAGCAGTGCGCGGTGGCTCAGTGGTTAGCACTGCGCGGTGGCTCAGTGTGTTAGCACTGCGCGGTAGCTCAGTGGTTAGCACTGCGCGGTGGCTCAGTGGTTAGCACTGGGCTGTGGCTCAGTGGTTAGCACTGCGCGGTGGCTCAGTGGTTAGCAGCGAGTGCGGTGGGCAGAGTGGTCAGCGCAGTGGCGCTGTGTGGGCAGGGTGGTCAGTGCAGCGGCGCTGTGTGGGCAGGGTGGTCAGTGCAGCGGCGCTGTGTGGGCAGGGTGGTCAGCACAGCGGCGCTGTATGGGCAGGGTGGTCAGCACAGCGGCGCTGTGTGGGCAGGGTGGTCAGTGCAGCGGGGCTGTGTGGGCAGGGTGGTGAGCGCAGCGGCGCTGTGTGGGCAGGGTGGTCAGCGCAGCGGCGCTGTGTGGGCAGAGTGGTCAGCGCAGCGGCGCTGTGTGGGCAGAGTGGTCAGCGCAGGGCAGAGTGGTCAGCGGTGGGCAGAGTGGTCAGCGGTGGGGCGGACGGACACACACTCCGATATACTTACCACGTCCCTGCTTCTTCCCTGGTGCCTGCGTCTTCCTGAGTCCCGACATGTCGCTGCACCCAGGACTGGATCCAATATGGCGTCCAGGAACTCTCGCGAGACTTCCCGGATGCCATCTTGGAGAAAGTATGTCGCCACCCCTGGAGCCATGGATCCAATATGGCGTCCGGGAAGTCTCGCGAGACTTCCCGGACGCCGTATTGGATCCAGTTCTCCAGGGGCGGCGACATGTCGGCGGTGGAGAAGACGGAGGAGAGGTGGTAAGTATAGGCGACTGTGTGTGCGTGTGTTGTGTGTGTGGTGTGTGTGTGGTGTGTGTATGTGTTAGGGGCTGCCATAAGCGTAGCGGGCTCTATGAGTCCCGGCTCCCGCTTACGGCCGCCATCTTGGCTCACCCTGAGCGGGTATAGCTCTGCCGGACGTTGGGACAAAGTGACGGATGTGAGGTCACAAATCCTTCCGGCTTTTATATACAAGATTGCACACCCACAGACCTCCATATAGAATAATGCACCCCCACATTTCTCCATATAGAATAATGCACCCACACAGTTCTCTATCTAGAATGCACACCCAAAGTCCTCCATTTAGTATAATGCACGCCATAGTCCTCCGTATAGTATATTGCACACTTAAAGCATGACATATAGTACAATACACCCCCACATTCCTCCATATAGTATAATGCTCCGCTCCGTACACTTCGTACACACGCGGCTCTGCTCCATACACCTCGTACACACTCGGCTCCACTCCATACACCTCATACACACTCGGCTCCACTCCATACACCTCGTACACATTCGGCTCCGCTCCATACACCTCGTACACATTCGGCTCCGCTCCATACACCTCGTACACACGTGGCTCCGCTCCATACACCTCGTACACACATGGCTCTGCTTGGTACACCTCGTACAAACTCGGCTCCACTCTGGAAACACACGGCTCCGCACACCTCGTACACGTGGCTCAGCTCCGTACACACGTTACTCTGCTCAGTACACCTCATACACACTCAGCTCCGCTCCGTGCACACTCGGCTCCGCTCCGTACACCTCTTGCACACTCGGCTCCGCTCCGTACACCTCTTGCACACTCGGCTCCGCTCCGTACTCCTCGTGCACACTCGGCTCCGCTCCGTACTCCTCGTGCACACTCGGCTCCGCTCCGTACACCTCGTACACACTCGGCTCAGCTCCGTACACCTCGTACACACTCGGCTCAGCTCCGTACACCTCGTACACACTCGGCTCAGCTCCGTACACCTCGTACACACTCGGCTCAGCTCCGTACACCTCGTACACACTCGGCTCAGCTCCGTACACCTCGTACACACTCGGCTCAGCTCCGTACACCTCGTACACACTCGGCTCCCTCCGTACACCTCGTACACACTCGGCTCAGCTCCGTACACCTCGTACACACTCGGCTCAGCTCCGTACACCTCGTACACACTCGGCTCAGCTCCGTACACCTCGTACACACTCGGCTCAGCTCCGTACACCTCGTACACACTCGGCTCCGCTCCATACACCTCGTACACACTCGGCTCTGCTCCATACACCTCGTACACACTCGGCTCCACTCCATACACCTCGTACACACTCGGCTCCGCTCCATACACCTCGTACACATTCGGCTCCGCTCCATACACCTCGTACACATTCGGCTCCGCTCCATACACCTCGTACACACGTGGCTCCGCTCCATACACCTCGTACACACATGGCTCTGCTTGGTACACCTCGTACAAACTCGGCTCCACTCTGGAAACACACGGCTCCGCACACCTCGTACACGTGGCTCAGCTCCGTACACACAATACTCTGCTCAGTACACCTCATACACACTCAGCTCCGCTCCGTACACACTCGGCTCCGCTCCGTACACCTCTTGCACACTCGGCTCCGCTCCGTACACCTCTTGCACACTCGGCTCCGCTCCGTACTCCTCGTGCACACTCGGCTCCGCTCCGTACTCCTCGTGCACACTCGGCTCCGCTCCGTACACCTCGTACACACTCGGCTCCGCTCCGTACACCTCGTACACACTCGGCTCCGCTCCGTACACCTCGTACACACTCGGCTCAGCTCCGTACACCTCGTACACACTCGGCTCAGCTCCGTACACCTCGTACACACTCGGCTCAGCTCCGTACACCTCGTACACACTCGGCTCAGCTCCGTACACCTCGTCCACACTCGGCTCCCCTCCGTACACCTCGTACACACTCGGCTCAGCTCCGTACACCTCGTACACACTCGGCTCAGCTCCGTACACCTCGTACACACTCGGCTCAGCTCCGTACACCTCGTACACACTCGGCTCAGCTCCGTACACCTCGTACACACTCGGCTCAGCTCCGTACACCTCGTACACACTCGGCTCAGCTCCGTACACCTCGTACACACTCGGCTCCCCTCCGTACACCTCGTACACACTCGGCTCAGCTCCGTACACCTCGTACACACTCGGCTCAGCTCCGTACACCTCGTACACACTCGGCTCAGCTCCGTACACCTCGTACACACTCGGCTCCGCTCTGTACACCTCGTACACACGTCTCCGCTCCGTACACCACGTACACACGCGGCTCTGCTCCGTACACACGCGGCTCCGCTCCGTACACCACGTACACACACGGCTCCGCTCTGTACACCTCATACACACTCGGCTCCGCTCCGTACACCTCATACACACTCGGCTCCGCTCCGTACACCTCGTGTACACGCGACTCCGCTTCATACACCTCATACACACTCGGCTCCGCTCCGTACACCTCGTGCACACGCGACTCCGCTTCATACACCTCGTACACACTCGGCTCCCCTCCGTACACCTCGTACACACTCGGCTCAGCTCCGTACACCTCGTACACACTCGGCTCAGCTCCGTACACCTCGTACACACTCGGCTCAGCTCCGTACACCTCGTACACACTCGGCTCGGCTCCGTACACCTCGTACACACTCGGCTCAGCTCCGTACACCTCGTACACACTCGGCTCAGCTCCGTACACCTCGTACACACTCGGCTCAGCTCCGTACACCTCGTACACACTCGGCTCAGCTCCGTACACCTCGTACACACTCGGCTCAGCTCCGTACACCTCGTACACACTCGGCTCAGCTCCGTACACCTCGTACACACTCGGCTCAGCTCCGTACACCTCGTACACACTCGGCTCCGCTCCGTACACCTCGTACACACACGGCTCTGCTCCGTACACCTCGTACACACTCGGCTCCGCTCTGTACACCTCGTACACACGTCTCCGCTCCGTACACCACGTACACATGCGGCTCTGCTCCGTACACACGCGGCTCCGCTCTGTACACCTCATACACACTCGGCTCCGCTCCGTACACCTCATACACACTCGGCTCCGCTCCGTACACCTCGTGCACACGCGACTCCGCTTCATACACCTCATACACACTCGGCTCCGCTCCGAACACCTCATACACACTCAGCTCCATACACCTTGTACACACTCGGCTCCACTCCTTACACCTCATACACACGCAGCTCTGCTACATTCACACTATACATCCCTCTTGATCCCACACAAACTCACCTCTTTTCACAAACTCATTTCTTTACCTCTTCACTTTTTGCTTGGTGGAAGCTGCCCTGCATAGTCGGAGATGCTGATCATGTGATCCCTGACTCCCCCCCTTCATTGACATCATCACAGGTCCTGTAAGCACAGGCCTGTGCAGCTCCACAGGTGGGCTCACACTGCAGGTGGGGGGGGGATAACGCGGCGGCAGCGGCCAGGACTATAGTAGAGAGAGTGGCATCAGCAGGGAGCCCGCGCTACCACCGGGCGCCCCTGGGGATGCCGTCCTCTGTCTACTAGCAGCCGCACAGATCTAGCAAAGCCCCTGGGAGCGGGAGCAGGGCAGCAAATAACAATGACAGCTGTCTCCCTGCGGCGCCCCCTGGAGCGTGGCGCCCTGTGCGGCCGCACGACTCGCACATGCCAAGGGCCGGCCCTGCTGATCGTGGTTTGGTTTTTACAGATTCCCTGATTTACCATTTGTTAATCACAGTTTGAACACTGCTGGCATTATCAATTCCTTGGATATCTTTTTGTATCCCTTTCCTGTTTTATACAGTTCAACTATGTTTTCTTGTAGATCCGTTGACAATTCTTTTGCTTTCCCTATGACTCACAAACCCGAAATGTGAGTGGCTGGATGAAAGATGAAAGAGTCTGTCTGGATCCCAGAAACTCACTCTGCTTTTATGCACAGACACTGATTTTAAATGAACAGGTCACAGGTAAAGATGTTACCTTTATTAGCCATTCAAACCCATTTGTGCCAACTTCTGTGGATGTTATTAGGCCAAAATCACCAGGGTATATGAACTTTTGAGGGCCATTAAGATGTTTTCGGTTGTCATTATGATTTAAAAAGAGAAAACACAGTAGTTTGACAGTAAATGGTTTCATCCAACCACTAACCATGAGCGAAAAAAATGTTTTTCTGTTATCATTCTTATTCTCTGGAAAAGGCCAAGAAAGCAAAAGATTTGCCGGGGTATGTACAGTGCCTACAAGTAGTATTCAACCCCCTGCAGATTTAGGTGGTTTGATAAATGCAAATAAGTTAGAGCCTTCAAACTGCAAACGAGAGTAGGATTTATTAACAGAAGCATAAATCTTACAAACCAAAAAGTTATGTTGCTCAGTTGAATTTTTATAAATTTTAAACATAAAAGTGTGGGTCAATTTTTATTCAACCCCTATGTTTAATATTTTGTGGAATAACCCTTGTTTGAAATTACAGCTAATAATCGTCTTTTATAAGACCTGATCAGGCCGGCACATGTCTCTGGAGTTATCTTGGCCCACTCCTCCATGCAGATCTTCTCCAAGTTATCTAGGTTCTTTGGGTGTCTCATGTGGACTTTAATCTTGAGCTCCTTCCACAAGTTTTCAATTGGGTTAAGGTCAGGAGACTGACTAGGCCACTCCATCACCTTGATTTTTTCCTTCTTGAACCAGGCCTTGGTTTTCTTGGCTGTGTGCTTTGGGTCGTTGTCTTGTTGGAAGATGAAATTACGACCCATCTTAAGATCCTTGATGGAGGAGCGGAGGTTCTTGGCCAAAATCTCCAGGTAGGCCGTGCTATCCATCTTCCCATGGATGCGGACCAGATGGTCAGGCCCCTTGGCTGAGAAACAGCCCCACAGCATGATGCTGCCACCACCATGCTTGACTGTAGGGATGGTATTCTTGGGGTCGTATGCAGTGCCATCCAGTCTCCAAACGTCACGTGTGTGGTTGGCACCAAAGATCTCGATCTTGGTCTCATCAGACCATAGAACCTTGAACCAGTCTGTCTCAGAGTCCTCCAAGTGATCATGAGCAAACTGTAGACGAGCCTTGACATGACGCTTTGAAAGTAAAGGTACCTTACGGGCTCGTCTGGAACGGAGACCATTGCGGGGGAGTACGTTACTTATGGTATTGACTGAAACCAATGTCCCCACTGCCATGAGATCTTCCCGGAGCTCCTTTCTTGTTGTCCTTGGGGTAGCCTTGACTCTTCGGACAAGCCTGGCCTCGGCACGGGAGGACACGTTCAAAGGCTGTCCAGGCCGTGGAAGGCTAACAGTAGTTCCATAAGCCTTCCACTTCCGGATGATGCTCCCAACAGTGGAGACAGGTAGGCCCAACTCCTTGGAAAGGGTTTTGTACCCCTTGCCAGCCTTGTGACCCTCCACGATCTTGTCTCTGATGGCCTTGGAATGCTCCTTTGTCTTTCCCATGTTGACCATGTATGAGTGCTGTTCACAAGTTTGGGGAGGGTCTTAAATAGTCAGAAAAGGCTGGCAAAAGAGATAATTAATCCACACATGTGAAGCTCATTGTTCTTTGTGCCTGAACTACTTCATAATATTTTAGGGGGACCAAACAGAATGCTGGTGGTTTGAAGGGTTGAATAATAAATGACCCTCTGAATTAACTTTTAAGGCTTTAAAAAAAAAAAAAAAAATTAAAAAATCTTTTTGGCTGCAGTGCATTTCCCACTTCCAGGCTGATCTACAGTCCAAATGTCACAATGCCAAGTTAATTCCGCATGTGTCAACCACCTAAATCTGCAGGGGGTTGAATACTACTTGTAGGCACTGTATACTTTTGAGCACAACTGTATCTCCTTTCTTTGTAATTTATATGTCCGGGCCAAAGCAGTGCCTTAATCCGTGCTCCTGGCAGTTTTTATTTGGTCTATTATAATCACCCCCTTATTATTAGTCTGAATACATTTTAATCTCTATATGATTAGTTGAACATACTGTAGATTCTCTAGGGTCACACATGCCCATCAGTTTTTTCCCATTTCCAAAACCGGATTCCTTTTTTGGAAAATGCAATTTTTGCTTCTAAAAAACGCAAAGCGTTAACGCACGGTATCTATATGTACCATGAGTTAACGGATGCGTTTCCCATAGGGCCCCATGTTAAAAAAAACGCTATGCGTTTTTGAAACTGCATCAAAAAACGCTGCTAGCGTTTTTTTAGTCAATTTTTGACTGTGCACTTTCTGCATTGGAGCCAATGGATCTGTTAACGCATGCATTTTTCACAAAATTCTAAGTTGAAAAACAGCTGCTGTTAGCGGACCCTTTTATTGTGACCCTAGCCATTTATTCCAATTCTAGTCCTGTCATTTATACAATATGCAACATGTAATCACTCCAGACCAAGCCGTGGCCACACTGTTAAGCTCGTCACACATCAGAGCACATATCCATTTATTCTACATTAGCGCTTAACTATATGGCTCCTTTGCTCAACCTGTTATAACACATCACTACCAGGAAAAGCTGTGCCTTACATGTTCCCATAGTATGACATCTGACCAGAGCCTGTCCCTGCAACATTTGCTTCTGTCTCTAGGCACTGCCGTATTCATTCTGGAGGTGGTGCTGGTGGCAGAATGGATGTGTATGTGTGTACTGTCGAGCTGAAGTCATTAACTTCTTGCTTCAACCTATTGGAAAACACAACACCATAATTATACCTTCAGCTTTCTGCTGGAAGATGCCAGAGATAGCTTTTTGGTTTTCATAACTAGTGTCCTGTCTTGTATTCGTGTTTTTCCTGTTCTACCCCATCCTGTTTTTTGGACACTTCTTCTGCCTCACAATTTTGTACCTTGCTACCATCTTGCTTTTGATACAGCTCCCTGACTACTCTAAGGGTACCGTCACACCTGGAGATATCGTCGGCGATTTCTATGGCGACGCACGTGCGCGCACGTTTTTGCCAGTCGACCAACGTCGCCGCCGCCTCTTTACACGTGGCGACAACTCAGCTGACGAATCGGCGATGAGCCTGACCGGAAGTTGCCTGTGCGTCGCCCAAGCCCCACGGGGGATCAAGTCGGTGGTGGACGCTTCCGCATCACACAGAGCAACCACATTAGCGATGTGGGCGTAATTTTGACCCGCGTCTCGGAGGTAGGCGTTACACATTATGTTGTGTGACGCCTCGAAGAAGTGTGATTGGTTGCAAACAAACACCAATTAACTGTGTCCTTGTTCGCAGCGCCACATCGTAAAATCTAAGCATGCATGTTCGTATTGGCTCGGTGCTCAGTCAACTCTCGTGTGATGTCTAGCGGATTATTGCTATAGGCATTGCCGTGGGCAACAAGGCAAAACACGTCGCTCGCGTGTCGAGTAATTGTATAGTGAAGCCGTATGGCGCTTTTATGTAATGTGTGTTGGGCTACTACGTTGGCAAATAAATTCACTCTTGCTTTGTTGGTCAGGATACTATTGGAGCTTTGACCAAGTATGTGTGTGCACAAATATTTGTGTGTTTGCAGTTATGTGGGACATATGTATTGTTCACCTAACATTTCCTTGTCCATGTGTGTGTACAGGATATGTATAATTAAATACATGTATATGGAGGACAACACACACAGGCACCATACAGTGTCACCACAAAGGCCTGTCCCTGGGTGCCGCCATTTTAGTATTCTGCAGGGGAAGGGAAAGCAGCAGGAAGGCGGCGCCAAAAGATTGACAACGTTATGGCGTATGAACACACGGGAGAGATGTCACATGTTGCCGTGGGCCCAGAGGTGCAAAAGCCACAGGATACACTGTTTGCTTTTGCGTCATATACTTTAATAGGAAGGCTGCCACTACAGCGCTCTGATGCAGACATTAGTTGACATGTAATGACAATTGTGTTGATGTTAACACACATTTTTGCCCTTCGCACATCTCTGCACTTTTGAACACAGCCGCAAACACAGAGGCCACATCAATGCGCTACTTTATAGTATGTACGCTCCTGGGTAATACACCTTTGGACGCACACATGATCAAATATGGCGCCGAAGAACAAGACGCCAATCGGAACGCTCGAGCTGCCACCAATCCACGCAGACCGGCAGAGGTAGGAAATACGCCCTGAAACGCCTACCGGACATGTTTAGGCGATGTGTGCTGTCGCTCTTGAGATCGCTGTTGACACGTTACACAAGGCGATCAGCACACATCGCCCCAGAATAGTCGCCTGGTTTCAGAGCTGTGATGTGAAACAAGGCGAACGCCCAGATGTGCCGCCCTCGCCCAGTTACATTATGCGACGCTTTGGTGATGTTGCCGGCGACAAGCCATGCCTTAGCGTCACCATAGAAATTGCCGACGATATCTCCAGGTGTGACGGTACCCTAACGGATCTTGATTTTGACCTTTTCGTGACTTCTCAGCTTTGACCCTGCTTGCTGTCTTTCCTTTCTTTGGACCTCTCCCTCCATGCCAATCTGGCAACTATACTCTAAATGTGCACACCTTTGTTATTGTTATCTGCCCTCTTCTCTTCTTCCCTCTCTCCTTTAAGCCCGCGTCACACGCAGCAACCAAAGCTGCGATGTCGGAAGCGAGGCGCGGGTGCGCACTCGCTTCCGACATCGCAGCCTTGGTGTCACATGGCAGGATGTTGCCGGTAATGCCGCAGCGATGTGGGCGGAGCCATCACTCACTGGGCTGGGATCAGCCCAGCGAGCGATCCGCAGCAATACTGCGGTATAGACTGGATCGCCGCCAACTTCGCTATTGCAATGTCAGACGGCGCGATCCAGCCTAATCGCTGGTTGCAGATTGACAAGTTTAACTTCATGTAGGTAAACCTGTCAACCTGCGACCAGCGATAGATCGCAGTTGCGTTGCGCTGTTAGACAGCACGACGCAGCTGCGATATCGTGAGTGACATCGCTCATGCGTCACTTTTCGGCGATGTCGCTCACGACATTGATGTCTAGATTGCTGGTTGGGAAAGCTTTGCACATAAATTGAGGTAATGTTTGGTGCTGTTCCAATTTTTCACTTGGATTCTGCACACTTAGCCAATAATGTTGGTAGAGCTCCCTGGGACTGCTGAAAATACGACAATAGTTGGAAAACATTTGTGAAACCACAAGTTGCATAAACATTTTGTGATGTTTTTAAGCATTTTAACAAACATCTGTTAACAGCTTAAGGTTTCTAAGGATGCCAAGCCAAGAGGTTAAAACAAGTGACCTGACCATTCTTTACTTTACTATATGAGTCAATGGCAAGGGTCAAAAGAAAGCTGATAGATGCTGGACATCTTTTTAAGCGTCTGAGGCTAGGATCACACTTGCGTTGTGACCCTAGCATGACGGAACCGTTAAAAACGTAGAAATGTCCGCCGCAGTGCATAGCGTTAACTCTATGTGTCGAGCCCACTGGGACGGGGTACTCGGTACCGGACCGGATTTGCTGCTGGGGGATGTCACGGAGGGCCTGGTCCGGACCGTGTCCCTGGCCCTGGCAAGTAAAAGGGGAATATTTACAGGGGATTAGAGTTTGTCGTGACGCCACCCACGGTGTGTGGTCAGTAAGGAGACCACCGCTGCTGCAGAACCTTCGGGGATGATGTTAGGCAGCCTAGATGGAACTGCTCTCCGTAGGTAGAGGCGGGTTCCCCGGGGCAGTGGTTGTGATAGTCTATGGTGGATGTGATAATAAGGGATGGATAGTGGAGACGGGTTGAAGAAACATACACTCACGTTTCTGTAGTTTCCAAAGCTTTACTGCAGATGTTGTAGAAGATTGTCCACGGAGTCTGTACTGGGGCTGGGTTGCTCCCACCCTGTTCGGGTCCTCAGCTTCCTCCTGCTGCGCTGTGTGTGTGTGGCCCTGCGGCTGCTTCTAGCTGAGCTGCTGGCACTGTCTCTCGCTCCTTTCTGGTACCCCTTGGCTAGGCAACTTGAGTCTTCTGTGCACTGCTGACCCCGCCATGTAGCTTTGCTCTGGTACTGTGGTGATTTAGAAACTCCACTATTCCTGGATTTACTGTGCTGTGTGTGTCAGTCACAGTCTCGGATCCGGTGTCCGTTCTGTGCGCTCCTCTGGGGCGAGTGGTAATGGCACTCAAGCTCCCAGATGTGTTACTCTGTCCTTAGTTCTCCTTTCCTCAGACCCTGGCTAGGCCTGGAATCAGTGAGCAGACAGTAGAGAAGCCTGGCACAGCTCCTTTACACTACAGCCTCTCTCAGTTCTCCTAGGAACTGAAACTAAACTCTACTCTTCACAGTACTGCCTCGTACTGAACTTCTAACTACTTCCTCTTGACCTGGAGTATATAAGGGAGCTGGTTTTGCTCCCCCTCCTGGCCCAGAGGTGCTAGTGTAGGTCAGTGTGTCGTGGGGAGGGAACCCGTGTGATGTTACTGTGGCACATTAACCCCTGGGGTGCCAAGTAATGGAGCCCCATAGTAACCCGCTGTTTACCTTAGCAGCCGGCCACACACAAAGCTCCCGAATGTGCGCCTTACAACAGCGCACATGAATCGTGTCCTGAAGCATTTTCCTGTGCGCTGTTGTAAAGCACACTTCCTGGGGCTTTGTGTGTGGCCGGCTGCTAAGGTAAACAGTGGGTTACTATGGGGCTCCGTTGCCTGGCAGCGCATAGCGTTAACACTATGCGCTGCAGTGGAAATTTCTAAGTTGTTAACGATTCCGTCATGCTAGGGTTACAACGCAAATGTTACCGTAGCCTTAGGCCGCCTTCACACCACAGTTTTGTGCATCTAGTTCTGTCTGGTTTGAACTGGACAGAACCTGATCTGGTTTTGTCTTCAATGTATTCCTTTGGTGCCGGATTGGTCCTATTTGGCCATCCGATTTTGTGTTTTCTGTCCCTGATCTGATTTTGCCCGGTGTTTCACCGGGCACAAAATCGGAGCCTGCATAATGTTTTGGCTCCGTTGCAAAAATCGGACAAAATTGCATTGTCCTAGATCCAGAGCGATCTGGCGCCCATAACATGGGAGTCTATGGGCGCTGGATCCGTGAAAAAAAACGGATTGTTTCCTGGATCCGATGTACACCACAGTGCAGGCTCTGAAATGCTGCCATGCTCATTCAGCACCATGGACAGCATTTCAGAGACACAGCTGAGAGTTCAGCACTATGAAGAGCAGCAGTGCACACACAGGCTGACAGATCAGCACCATGGACAGCAGCAGAAACGAATCCTGCAAAAAACAGGATCGGAGGGCATATTTGGCCACACTTTCTGCTCATCCTGTGTTGTCAGGTTCTGTCCGGTGGATCCTGCAAAAAACAGGACTCAACCTGACAGCACAAAACCATGGTGTGAAGCTGGCCTTAGCTGCATTTTTGCTTCAAAAACTGCTAGTGGTTTATTCATTGTTGGAGTTAAAAAAAAATAACACAGTAGAAAAGACACCACCAAAAGCTGGAAACACTGAAAAAATACTAAGGGTACCGTTGCATGTCGCAACATTGCATGCAATTTTACTTGCAACTTACTGGTTGCAGTGAAATCATGGACATATTGTTACATTTGTACACGGCAATAAAATGGAACAATGTGTCCATGATTTCACTGCAACCAGTAAGTTGCAAGTAAAATTGCATGCAATGTTGCGGTGTGTAACGGTACCCTAAGGGCCACTTTACACACACCAACGTCCGTGTCCAACTTCTGAAGAGATCTCTGGTTGCAGTGAAATCATGGACACATTGTTCCATTTGTAGACAGCCACAAAATGGAGCAATGTGTCCATGATTTCACTGCAACCAGAGATCTGTTCAGAAGTTGGACACAGAAGTTGGTGTGTGTAAAGCGGCCCTAATGGTACCTTTACACGCCGCCACAACAGGATGGATACCAACGGCAACTTCACGTGCACGAGCACGGGCGAACGGTTACCAACGGGAACCGCACCCTCTTTACACGCCGCCACAAGGTGCGCTACGCTACGCTACATCTACAGCTAGCTACATCGCCGGGTGTCGCAAGTAGCCGTCTGTAGCTCAGCGTACCTCATTTACACAACGCTACAACAAGCTAATATGGGCGGACCTGGGGCAGGAGGGACAGCACATAGGCGTGCCACAATTGTGGATTACGAGACGTCCGTACGCTGATAGGACAAAGCAATAATACCATGATTGGCCAGCCAGCGCAGGAGGCTGATTAATACATGACGCTCGAGCAATTGCGTAGTGTGACTGGTCAGCTTCTTAAATATGCCGCCTGTGCAGCGACAACCAATCGCAACGAAGGAGCTTCCTCCAATGATCGCTGAAGGGGCGTGGTATCCCGGAGCCTGGGTCACGCCTTAGCTACATTCCAGCTACATCGCCGGGTGTCCAGAGTTCCCTTCTGTTCCTTCTTTACACGCCGATACAGCTCGCTACAATCGGCGATGTTGCCATATGTTTATGGGCAGTGCACGGATACAGAGGTATCTGTAGCCGGCTGTGTCGTCCCGTCTTCAGACGCCGCTACTACGGGCGATATTGGCGCGACAAGCTACATTTGTAGCGTGTAGCGGGTTGTATCCATCCTGTTGTGGCGGCGTGTAAAGGTACCATAAGAGTAAAAAGACTTAAAAAAGGAATTTTCTAAGTGTCTTTTTTCTTGAAAGCCTCAGGAAGTTTGCTACCTTAAAGCGAACCTGTCACCCCCCCCCCCCGGGCATCAAAAGCTAAAATAGCCACCTTCTGCAGCACTAAGGCTGCATTCAGAGAAGGTGGCTATAACCTTTTGATGCCCTTTATACTATGAAATATGTAGTTAGGTAAATGCTCACACTTCTGAAGACCAAAGACCGGGAGGCGGGGTTTCACGCTCCTCCAACCCGCCCCCTCTTGTCCATCATGGTGCTCGCCTGCTGCTGCCTCCCCTGACTGTGTAAAATGAACGCGCGCCTCCATTCTCCTGCACGGCGCCGCGCATGCGCTGTGCACCCGGTGTCCAGGAAGTCGTCGGGCAGCGCGCACAGCGCATGCGTGGCTCCATACAGGAGAACGGAGACGCGCGTTCATTTCACACAGTCAGGGGAGGCAGCAGCAGGCGCGCACCATGATGGACAAGAGGGGCAGGTCAGAGGAGCGTGAAACCCCGCCTCCCGGTCTTTGGTCTTCAGAAGTGTGAGCATTTACCTAACTTCATATTTCATAGTATAAAGGGCATCAAAAGGCTATAGCCACCTTCTCTGAATGCAGCCTTAGTGCTGCAGAAGGTGGCTATTATAGCTTTTGATGTCCGGGGGGGGGTGACAGGTTCGCTTTAAAAAGACAGTGTGTACGGAGCCTTACTACATTCTGCATCTACTCCTGTCATTGCCTCAAAAATTACAGCGGTATGGAAAAGATTCTCCACAATCATGAACCCATCCATCATTTATTAATGCATGCAGAGGTTATTTTCTGCGGCATGTCGTCTACATTTGTGCAGGGGAAGTCTGCAGTGAGATCAGCACAAATTGGTGTTTTGTGAATTTACTGCAAAATTTCAACTGCAGAATTTCCAAAGAAAATGTATCTAGTGTGAACATACCTTATGTTCTGTGCTGTGTCCTACTACTTTTAATATATTTTATATTTTGCAGAAAACTATTTTTATGGAACTAAAGCTTTGGAATTACAGCGCTCTCTTGTGGATTAAAACTTTCTCAGACTATATTGTGGATCACTTATTAAACTAGAGTAAAAGCATCCGGAAATTGTTTTTTAGAATAAAAATAGGTAACTTAAACAATGTGTGAGTTGTGTTAGAAGGAAAAATCCTGTGTCATGAGGTGATTTTTTTTTTTTTGGTGACACCTGTGCCAAAAGTTGGAAAATAGGACATGTGTGATGTACAGGACCCACACTAGCACTTAATGAAGCTGATGTTCTTTTCCAGGACCCCAATCACACATCTTCTTTTTAATATGACAAAAGAAAATCGGATCAATTTTGATTAGTATATTTTATCTGATTTTATTTGTTCCTTGTTCATGTTTCTGTATTGATCATCTGTGTGGCATCTCCAGGATACACCATTAGTGATGAGTGAGTGTAATCGTTCCTATTCTCTAATCGCATGGATAGTATGGTATTCTTGATACTCATTGCTGGGTGGCTATCGCTGGTGCTCGTGAGTGATGTGTCCATCGTTATCGATCTGATACAAATTGACAGCTCCCTTCAGTACACATAGTGAGCTGGCACCTCAGTGAGAGCATATTGGATGTTAGGCTCTCTGGGGGGCACAGCAAGGTGTTTTAGGCATTGAAATTGTAAAAAAGCCACCATCCCACCCAGTCCAGGAAATACTTGTATTATAGCCGGATATGTGTTGGCGGAGCCAATCACTAATTGACTAACATTAGACTCGCTAATCGGACGAATATGCGAGTATTAAAAAGTACTCGTTACGAGTATAGAGAGTGTGAATATTTCACTACTCGCTCATCACAATACACCATAGCTGGCAACTGCTCATTTTTTTTCTCACAGTAGCATCAAAAAGTAGTATCAAAAAGAATGAGAAAAGTTAGCTAAAAATCAGACGTCTCAATTTTTGCAAACTATCAGTCAGAAACAAAAACAGTCATGTGAAGATGCCCATGTAATATATAAAGCTGAGAATGTATCTATATATGTATGTAATGTATATGTGTGTATGTCCACCGAAGAAATTTGCATCATTGCATCCATAATCACAAAATTTTGCATACACACCCCATTTGACTCAGGAAATGTCATAGACTATATTTTGAGTGGAAATTTTAACCCTCGCAGTCATTCACCAAATCCTAAAGACCATGAGGGACACAAGAGTACTATCACCATATATGGGCAATATTACCATATATAGGCGTATGGTGGACATACATACACACATACAAATATATGCACACACATACACCCACGCACACATACATACACACATACATACACACATACACCATACATAAATACATACATACAAATACATATATAAACACTCCCTCACATACACATACATGCACACAACACACACACATGCACCCTCACACACATCCATACACAATGACACACACGCATACACATTCACACAAACATACATACATACACATTCACATGCACATACATACTTACACACATATATACATACACACTCACACATATATACATACACACACACACATATACACTCACACATATATATATATATATATATATATATATATATATATATATATATATATACATACATACATACATATACACTTACTATGGATGTCTCATAAATAATGTTTTGTGAATAAGTTATATTTGATCCATATCAGGTAATTCTGCTTGGGTGTTGTTACATTAAATGAAATAATAAATAAATCCAATAAATTTCTATGGTGATGATCTAATGTTCATTGTTCACAATAACCCTTCTATATATTGCGTTACTCCAAAAGCATTTGCACTTTTGCAAAAGCATTATGACTGTCCTTAACCCCTTAAGGACCGAGTCACTTTGCAGCTTAATGACCAGACCATTTTTTGTAATTCTGACCACTCTCCCTTTATGAGGTAATATCTCTGGAACGCTTCAACGGATCCTAGCGATTCTGAGACTGTTTTTTCGTGACATATTGGGCTTCATGTTAGTATTAAATTTAGGTCGATAATTTTTGTGTTTATTTGTGAAAAAATCAAAAATTTGCCAAAAATTTTGAAAATTTAGCAATTTTCAAATTTTTAATTTTTATTCTGCTAAACCAGAGAATTATGTGCCACAAAATAGTTAATAAATCACATTTCCCACATGTATACTTCACATCAGCACAATTTTGGAAGAAAAATGAAAAATTGGTAGGACGTTATAAGGGTTCAAAGTTCATCAGCAATTTCTCAGTTTTCCAGCAAAATTTACAAAACCATTTTTTAGTGACCACATCACATTTGAAGTCCCTTTGAGGGGTGTACATGACAGAAAACACCCAAAAGTGACACCATTCCAAAAACTGCACCCCTCAAGCTACTCAAAACTACATTCAAGAAGATTATTAACCCTTCAGGTGCTTCACAGGAACTAAAATAAAGTTGAAGGAAAAAATGGACATTTTAATTTTTTTAACAAAAATGTTCTTTTAGCCTCAATTTTTTCATTTTCACATGGGCAACAGGATAAAATGCATCCTAAAATTTGTTGGGCAATTTCTCCTGAGTACACAGATACCTCATATATGGTCATAAACCACTGTTTGGGCGCACGGCCGGGCTCAGAAGCGAAGGAGCGCAATTTGAATTTTAGAGCCAATTTTCCGTTCAAAAAGTGAAATGGCGCTCCTTCACTTCTGAGCCCTGCCGTGCGCCCAAACAGTGGTTTATGACCACATATAAGGTATCGGTGTGCTCAGGAACAATTGCCCAACAAATTTTGGGATGTATTTTATCCCTTTGCCCATGTGAAACTGAAAAAATGTAGGCAAAAAGAAATTTTTGGTGAAAAAAAAGTGCTTTTTCATTTTTATGGATGAATTTGTGAAGCATCTGAGGGTTCAAACTGCTCACTATGCATCTAGATACGTTCCTTAGGGGGTCTAGTTTCCAAAATGGGGTCATTTGTGGGGGAGCTCCAATGTGGAGACACACGGGGACCCTCCATACGCGACATGGTGTCCGCTAACAATTTGAATGGAAAATGAGCTCAATTTGTTAGTGGGCACTATGTCGCGTTTGGAGGGTCCATGTGTATCTCCACATTGGAGCTCCCCCACAAGTGACCCCATTTTGGAAACTAGACCCCCCAAGGAACATATATAGATGCATAGTGAGCACTTTGAACCCCCAGATGCTTCACAAATTCATTCATAAAAATGAAAAAGCACTTTTTTTTTCCACAAAAAGTTTCTTTTTTCATTTTTACGGATCAATTTGTGAAGCACCTGGGGGTTCAAAGTGCTCACTATGCATCTAGATACGTTCCTTGGGGGGTCTAGTTTCCAAAATGGGGTCACTTATGGGGGAGCTCCAATGTGGAGGCACACGGGGACCCTCCCAACGCGACATGGTGTCCGCTAACAATTTGAATGGAAAATGAGCTCAAATTGTTAGCGGATACCATGTCGCGTTGGGAGGGTCACTGTGTGTCTCCACATTGGAGCTCCCCCACAAGTGACCCCATTTTGGAAACTAGACCCCCAAAGGATTATATCTAGATGCATAGTGAGCACTTTGAACCCCCAGGTGCTTCACAAATTGATCCGTAATAATGAAAAAAGAAATTATTTGTGGAAAAAAAAGTGCTTTTTCATTTTTACAGATGAATTTCTGAAGCATCTGGGGGTTCAAAGTGCTCACTATGCATTTAGATACGTTCCTTTGGGGGTCTAGTTTCCAAAATAGGGTCACTTGTGGGGGAGCTCCAATGTGGAGACACACAGGGACCCTCCAAACGCGACATGGTGTCCGCTAACAAATTGAGCTAATTTTCCATTCAAATTGTTAGCGGACACCATGTCGCATTTGGAGGGTCCCTGTGTGTCTCCACATTGGAGCTCCCCCACAAGTCACCCCATTTTGGAAACTAGACCCCCAAAGGAACGTAACTAGATGCATAGTGAGCACTTTGAACCCCCAGGTGCTTCACAAATTGATCCGTAAAAATGAAAAAAGAAACTTTTGTGGAAAAAAAAAGTGCTTTTTCATTTTTATGGATGAATTTGTGAAGCATCTGGGGGTTCAAAGTGCTCACTATGCATCTAGATACGTTCCTTAGGGGGTCTAGTTTCCAAAATGGGGTCACTTAGGGGGGAGCTACAATGTGGAGACACACAGGGGCTCTCCATAAGCAACATGGTGTCCACTAACAATAGGAATTGTTAGCGGACACCTTGTAGGATATAAAGAGCCCCTATGTGCCTAAACATTGGAGCTCCCCCACAAGTGACCCCATTTTGGAAACTAGACCACCAAAGGATTATATCTAGATGACTTTGAACCCCCAGGTGCTTCACAAATTGATCCGTAAAAATGAAAAAAGAAACTTTTTGTGGGAAAAAAAAGTGCTTTTTCATTTTTATGGATGAATTTGTGAAGCATCTGGGGGTTCAAAGTGCTCACTATGCATCTAGATACGTTCCTTCGGGGGTCTAGTTTCCAAAATGGGGTCACCTGTGGGGGAGCTCCAATGTTCTGGCACACAGGGAGGGGCTCTCCATACCCGACATGGTTTCCGCTAACAATTGGAGCTAATTTTCTATTGAAATTGTTAGCGGACACCATGTCGCATATGGAGAACCCGTGTGCCACCAGCACAAGGGCAACTGGTAGAGTTGGGGTACAGCACCAGAAAATGCCGCCTCTAATGAATGCGCTATTTTCTTGGGTGGCTGTGGGTTGAAATTTGCAGCGCGGGGGACCCACAACATTTGGGTCTCTCCACGCTGAGGATTCCAGTCAGCCAGCTACCAAGTTGTACATGGCTGGCTACAAAAAATACAGCAAAGCCCATTTTTTTTTATTTCTAGAACTAATTCTAGAAAAAAAAAATGACGTAGGGCTCCGCCATATTTTTGGTCCAGCCAGGTACAACTTGGCAGCTACAGACTGCCAGCAACCCCCAGCTGCCTCGTTGTACCTGGCTGCAACCAAAAATACAGCAAAGCACATTTTTTTTATTTCTAGAACTAATTCTAGAAGTAAAAATGACGTAGGGCTCCGCCATATTTTTGGCCCAGCCAGGTACAACTAGGCAGCTGGGGGCTGGAATCCTCAGCATGGAAAGGCCCAAGCGTTCTGGGCCCCCCATGCTGCAAATTGCAGCCCGCAGCCGCCCCAGAAAATGGCGCATTCATTGAAGCGCCATTTTCTGGCGCTATACCCATGCTCTTCCAGTTGCCCTGGTGCCGGTGGCAAACTGGGTAATAAAGGGGTTAATGCCAGCTTTTTATTGGCAGCTGGCACTAAGCCCGAGATTCATAATATAGGGCCAATGTTAGACCCGCCATTAGGAATCTCTGGTAAATAGTCAGAAAACACACACATAGAAAAATCTTTTTAGTTGAAAAAAAAACACAAACAAAATTCGGACTCCATCTTTATTATAAAGATCCGACGTAGTCCACAATGAAGGTCCCACGACGCTCGATCGCCTCTCTCAATCCAGAGACTACAGCAAGGGATCAAGTGTCCTCTTCCTACAGTCTTGGGGGTCAGAGTTATGGTGCACTGTATGACAATGATCTGTTATACAGTGCACCATGACTATGATCCCAGAGACTACAACAAGAGGACACTTGATCCCTTGTTGCACCCATCCATCCACCTATGCACCCATCACCCACGCACGCACACAACCACGCACGCTTATCCAAGCACGCACATCCACACACGCACACATCCACGCACGCACATCCACGCACGCACATCCATGTATGCACATCCATGCACGCACATCCATGCACGCACATCCACGCACGCTGACATCCACGCATGCACACATCCACACACGCATGCTGACATCCACGCACATCCACATCCATGCACATCCACATCCACGCACATCCACGTACGCACACATCCACGTACGCACATTCACGCATGCACATCCACGCACGCACACATCCACACACGCACGCTGACATCCACACACGCACATCCACGCACACACATCCACGCACACATCCACGCACGCACATCCAAGCACGCATGCTGACATCCATGCACGCTGACATCCACGCACGCACACATCCACGGACACATCAACGCACGCACACATCAACACACGCACACATCCACGCACGCACATCCACGCACGCACGCTGACATCCACGCACGCATGCTGACATCCACGCACGCACATCCACATCCATGCACAAATCCACGCACGCACACATCCATTCATTCACCCATCCATCCACCCATCCATCCATCCACCCATCCATCCACCCATCCATCCATCCATCCATCCACACATCCATCTATTCATTCATTCATTCATTCATTCATTCATACTTACCCACCGATGAGGATGAGGAGCCCTTGAGGAGAGGAGGAGCCACACCGGAGACTGCAGAGGACTCGGAGGCCGACGGTGCGGAATAGGTGAGCGGGGCTGGGGGGTGAGTAGGAGCGGGGGAGGCACGAGCGGAGGGAGCCACGAGCAGGAGGGAGGGGGCCCTGCAACTTGACCGGCGGGCGCATGAGCCCGCCGGCAGAAATACTATTGAAGGAGGAGGGCGGGTGGTTGGCGGGGACCGGGGTAGTGGGTGCCGGCCGGACACAGGGGGAACTGGACACAGGGGGGGCTGGACAGCACACAGGGGGGGCTGGACACAGGGGGGCTGGACAGCACACAGGGAGGGGACTGGACGGAGCGGGGAAAAGACACAGGGGACGCTGGAGTATTAGATAATGACCGGCGGGTGCAGTGCTGCCCGCTGGCAGATAAGTATGATTGGGGAGGGGGGGGTGAAGGGGTTAACAAGGGTCCCCACACCTCTGCCCCTGACCCTCAGCTGTCACTGACAGCTTTTAGATTTGAGCTGTCACTGTTTGTTTAGAAGCAGTGACAGTTCAAAGCCATGACGAGTATACTCGTCATGATGCGGGAACTGACATCTTTTCATGGCGAGTATACTCGTCATTAGTCGTAAAGGGGTTAATTATGCTATGTAAAATTTTCTATATTTCGCACTGTCATACTGATATCTGATATAACGCTTTTAAGTAAGGTTTTTCTGGTGTATTTTGGATGGTATATTCATCTAGCATACTCTCTCTGTTCTTTGGGAGTGTGTTCTGAGTAGAATTTTCACTATAATTTAAATGATACCGATATATATATATATCCACCGCCAGTATTGTGTTTTTTCAGAAACAACAGTGCGAAATTTGTTTGGTGCTTTTGCTTTGATTCGGGAGAATTTTAAAATTTTCATGTGTATGCGAATTGTATCCTATTTCTTGATAATATATGGCAGTTTTTAGGTTAAATCGATCCCAAGATGGTGTAATAACTGAATTTGGTTCAGATGTGCACAGGGGGGTGGGACTTTTGGTATATATTCCTGTTTATGTTTTATACTTTGTGCTGAGGATTAAGGGTGTGTGCCCACATAGTGGTTTAGTGACGTTCAAATCGTCAGTAAACCGCTGGAAAATTCAAGGAGCTCAGAAGTCACCAGCGGTTTTCCAGCGGATTCTCAGCGGTTTCCCAGCGTTTTTTTCAGCGTGTGCACAGCGGTTTTCAGTCGGTTTTTCCAGCGGTTTTCTATGGAGGATTTTGTCCATAGAAACGCTCAAAAACCGCTGAGAAGAATTGACATGCTGTATGCTGCTAAACCGCTGGGAAACCGCCCAACCGCTGGCAGATCTGCTCACATAAACCCACTATGTGTGCACAGCGGTTTCTAAATTACATAGGGTTACTTGTAAGTCCTAAAGCTGCTAATGATTTACATAAATTTAAATAAAACCTATGCTAAACCGCCGGCGGTTTTCGCTGCTAAACCGACACTAAACCACTATGTGGGCACACACCCTAAGAGGGTTACCCCTCACAACGCGACCAGCGTTTCTCCCTGCTGTTCTAATGTTTTTATCATGAGCAAATAAAAGATCTAAAAAGAAGACAGCAGACTGTGAATTTACACCCTTTAGTTGTTTTGGCAATTTTGGTAAAAATAACAGTACACACTAGATTTACCTCCAAATGTCGACGATTCCACAAATACCAAGAATGATCAGCAAGTGACATGACACGGAATTTTATAGGCTAACATTCTATTGTGACATCACTGTTTTGAGCTCTTCCTTATATGGTAAGTTATAGGTCACCTAATAAATATGCAGGCTGTCAAAACAGAATTTATTACTTCACACCTACAAACAGTAAATAGGCCTTTTTTGGCAATTGACTGTAAAGTGTGGGGATAAAATTTCCCCTGAAAACATTATCTATGACTTTGTTGCAAAATTTCGTGATTGTTGATGTAACAGTGCTGATTCCTTTAGTGGGCATACATACACACACTTTGTGCCTTTTATGCGCAACATAATCATTGTATTTTGTTATGACTAAGAACAGTTAGTTTCTATCCTGGGCTATGCCGGGTTCTACAACTAGTAGTCTATAAAGGTTAAAAACAAAGATTGAACAAGTATATAAAAAATGGATGTTTAATTGTAGTCTAAAACAGTATGCGCAAGGTACAGTATTATATATTCAATAAAGGGCTAATCCCATGTTAGCAAGTTATGTCTAATCCAAATGTCAGGTGATAAGTTACTGATCACAGGGATCATAAGAATGTGTTCACGATAGTGGGGCTCGAAAGTGTGTGAATGAATTGCACTATGGCTTGCACATTCAATATCTATGGAGCCGCCAAACGTAGCAGAATACCCTGCTTTGCTATTGAGTCGGTCGACAGAGTAGGGGGGTACTCTAATACAGGGACAGATGGTCACTTTGATGGGGGATCACGGCTGGTCGGTTCCCGGTTCCGTGCCCTGGATCCTCAATGGCAGGGATGGTGGGGGATGATGATGATGGATGGGGAAACGGTAACATGACGCCACCTGTGGTACCTGGTAACGTGGATATCAGTGATGCGGCCGGCCGCTGAGGTGATGGAGGTGCAGCTCAGAGTAGCACAGCTCCCCACAGGTGGAGCTTTACCTCAGGGCAGCGGGCTGGATGAGGGAAATTGTAGTCCTCACCTCTTTGATGCTGTGGGAACCCTCCAGGTGGCGGAGAAAAGGATAAGAGACACCAGATCAACTCAAGAACTTTTTACTGGTACCGGGCAGATGCTAAAGTACACAGTACAGTCTGGTTTAGAAGGGACGTAGCCACAGATTTTGAGGTAACTTTGCAGAGTCTGTCGGTGGTATCTTTCAATGACTTTCTGGGTCTGGGTTCCTCTTTAACTCTCATTAACCACTCTGAAGATCCCTTTCGCCAGTCCCCTGGTCTGTTACTATTAGGTACAGTCGGTTCCTTACCGGTACGGACAGGAGCTACAACAAGCTAATCCTCCCGCCACCGGAATTCGGTCCTTTCCCTAAAGTGTCCTGGACCCAATTTGGAACTGAGGTAGGGATTCAGTCCGTGGTGCTATGGCTCCCTTATGTCAGTCCCACAGCTTGTCAGTTCGCAGTCAGGGATAGACCAACTGACTGCCTGGGCTCCGGTATGCCGGTGTCGACCCCGGACTCCCCAGCCGGCTCCAACCGGTCCTGGTTTGTCCCCTCCGGTGTCTGGGTCACTTCTCTCCAAAGAGGTGCCCTCCTCTCAGAGACGCAGTCTCTTGAAGTCCGTCCTCCTGCTCCTCTCTCGCTGACTAATTAACTGTCACTCTAAGTCTCCCGCTCTACTCTAGGCTCCATCCCCTGGGACCTACTGAATATACGGTCCCCTATCCTAAGGTGGCCTAGTGTATGCATGCTTATGACAGACTCTGTAAGAAACCCCATATCCATAACTACGGAGGCACTACACTTTCTGTTTGGGGTGCAGTACCTCCCTGTGGCACCTTCCTATAGGGGCGTCACACAATCTCCAGTACTCCTATACAAAATTATTGGAAAAATGTCGTGCATGCACTTCAGAGACCCATTTTCAGAAGTTTAGGGGTCGATTGGTGGGGCCCTCAGAAATCAGCAAGTTGTCACTTAGGCTGGCTTCACACCAAGGCACAATCAGAACCTGACAGCCCCGTTCCCAATTTTGTCCTAATGCAGCCCTATGGGGCCAGATGGAGCCGGATGGCAGCTATCTGCCATCCGGTTTCCATCTGTCCGGGAGGATCTGGGACAATTTGGATTTTTCTCTCCGGACACAAAAACATTGCTTCAAACGTTTTTGTGTCCGGGGCGAAAAATCTTCCCAAATTGGATCCTCTCGAATCCGGGGAAATCCAGCGCTCCCTAACATGGGAGTCTTTGGGAGTGTATTGCCCAGACCGGGAGGAACCGGACACCGGCGGCTGCAGTTCAGCATGAGCTACGCTGAACTTCAGCGCCAGGGAGCTGTCCCCTGTGAAGTGGTTCAGCACCATTTCAGCAGGGGACAGCTACCTCAGCTGCGCTCTGCAGACTCCGGCTACAAACAGGACTGGACAGCATATTTGCCCTCTGGTTCTGTTTGCAAATCGGATTCGAGGCTGTCAGGTTCACCCCGGACAGCCCCGGACCTGATTGTGCCGTGGTGTGAAGCCAGCCTAATACTTTGGAAAGCTAATAAGCTCCTAAGATGGACTTTAAGTCTTTACGGGGCATTTACCCCTTAATGCCTAATGTTGTGTATTCACATCATAACAGTTCAATTCATCTGTATGCATGTAGATTTTAATTCAGGCAATAAGGGGTTAAACAGCATAATAAGGGAAATATATAGTTCTGGAAAAGGACAGTTATGTTTGCCCCAAAAAAGCACTAAAATAAGAGAACAGTATTTGTATTACAACATTAATATGTATAATTGTCACGCTGAGCTTTTAGCATGGAGGAATACTATATTTAATTTATATACCGTATATACTCGTGTATAAGCCGACCCGTGTATAAGCCGACCCCCCTACTTTTGCCCCCAAAACCTGGGAAAACCTATTGACTCGTGTATAAGCCGAGGGTGGACCCCAGCACAGGTATACAGCCCCCAGCAGTGTGGTATACAGCAGCCCCAGAGGTATATACAGCAGCCCCAGTGGTAGTATACAGCAGCAGCCCGTGGTATATACAGCAGCAGCTCCAGTAGTTAGTATACAGCAGCCCCAGAGGTATATACAGCAGCCCCAGTGGTAGTATACAGCATCCCCAGAGGTAGTATACAGCAGCCCCAGAGGTATATACAGCAGCCCCAGTGGTAGTATACAGCAGCCCCAGAGGTAGTATACAGCCCCAGTGGTAGTATACAGCAGCCCCAGAGGTAGTATACAGCAGCCTCAGAGGTATATACAGCCCCAGTGGTAGTATACAGCAGCCCCAGAGGTATATACAGCCCCAGTGGTAGTATCCAGCAGCCCCAGAGGTATATACAGCCCCAGTGGTAGTATACAGCAGCCCCACAGGTATATACAGCCCCAGTGCTAGTATACAGCAGCCCCAGAGGTATATACAGCCCCAGTGGTAGTATACAGCAGCCCCACAGGTATATACAGCCCCAGTGGTAGTATACAGCAGCCCCAGAGGTATATACAGCCCCAGTGTAGTATACAGCAGCCCCAGAGGTATATACAGCCCCAGTGGTAGTATACAGCAGCCCCACCGGTATATACAGCCCCAGTGGTAGTATACAGCAGCCCCAGAGGTATATACAGCCCCAGTGTAGTATACAGCAGCCCCAGAGGTATATACAGCCCCAGTGGTAGTATACAGCAGCCCCAGAGGTATATACAGCCCCAGTGTAGTATACAGCAGCCCCAGAGGTATATACAGCCCCAGTGGTAGTATACAGCAGCCCCAGAGGTATATACAGCCCCAGTGGTAGTATGCAGCAGCCCCACAGGTATATACAGCCCCAGTGTAGTATACGGCAGCCCCAGAGGTATATACAGCCCCAGTGGTAGTATACAGCCCCCCCTCCTTATCATGTTCCCCCCCCCAGGCTGCGGCAGCTGTCAAAATAACAAACACTTTATACATCACCTTCCGGCGCAGCTCCTCCGCTCCTCCGGTCCTCCGCTCCTCCGCTCGCCGGCTTCTTCTTCCTTCTGGTGCCGACTTCAGTGACCGCGCACAGGAAATGACGTCATCTCCTGCGCCCGGTCACATGACACCGGCACAAGCAGGAAGAAGAAGCCGGCGAGCGGAGGAGCAGAGGAGCGGAGGAGCTGCGCCGGAAGGTGATGTATAAAGTGTTTGTTATTTTGACAGCTGCCGCAGCCTGGGGGGGACATGATAAGGGGGGGGCTGTTTATTACTCTGGGGGAACCATAATAAGGAGGGGGGGCTGTGTAGTACAATATGCACGGCATCCCCCCGCCGCTGATGGACGGGGGGATGCCGTGCATATTCATTGCACTAATGAGGCGGCCCCACGTGACCGCCTGCGGTCACCGCGGCCCCCTCCTGCCTGCTCCAGCCCCCGGTCACAGCCCCCCCCCCACAGCATACCGTATGACCCGTGTATAAGCCGAGGGGGGGACTTTTCAGCCCAATTTTTGGGCTGAAAAACTCGGCTTATACACGAGTATATACGGATATATATGTGAAACAGTGATTCCTCGGTTTTTATCAACAATCCATTCTAAAACTGTCGACGAAAACCGAAACCAACATAAACCGAGGCAATGATTTCCTTAGGAAACAATGTAAAATCAATTAAAATCGTTCATTCCAAAATACATAGAGAATAAAGATAGAGGATAATACTAGAAACACTCAGAAGTGACTATGAAATGAATATGAAAGACTGTAGAGAATAAATAAACCTTTAACTTGGTATTTTATTTTTATAAAGACTCCTTTTGGCTTATGGAAGGGGAGAGAGGGGTGTACAATATTTTTTGGAAGGGGAATCATGTGGGTTACCATTTTTTATCACAACATTAGCAGCGATGTATCTCTGAAAAGCAATGAAAACTGAGACACATTTTTTTGCTGAAAAATATTGACGAAAAACAAAACCGAAAAATAACTGATGTCAACAAAAACTGAGGTATCACTGTATTTGGCACTTTGGTTTAATATTTGACAATGTTGCCTTCCTACACTTGGTTCTTGAGATTGACATCTGCATGTATTCTGTATATTCTTCCAATGTTAAAGTGTTTCCTTCCACACCCCAAAACTATGCTTACAGGTGTACGACTCGGAAGTGAAGTGATTAGATCGCTACTGAGGAATAAAATGATGTTATGAAAAACAACAGGAAAAAATTAGAGAGCATGGGTACTGGTGGAATAAAGGGGAAGGGGGAATAATTCTGTTCTTTCTAATTATTTACAAAATGTTTCCATGCACATGGACAACTATTGGAATTTTAAAGAGGACATTTCACCAGTTTGAGCATGTTAAAAGGAACATGTCAGGTCGTTCTTACTTAATAACCTATCAATACCTGTCCCTGCACCTTCCTAGCACATCCCTAACCATCCTTGTCTGACCTAAATGTGTCCTATATTGACTGTGAAAAATGACTTTTAATCTTACATTTTTGCATGCAAATGCAGCATCCAGAGTAAGGTCTGTAGTCTGACTGGGCGGTCTCCAGGGCTCCATCTTCCCCCTCACTGCTGTTATCATGCTCCAGTGGGTGTGAGAATTCATCCACCAGCATGCTCCTGATCTGAAATTCCCGCCTCCTTCTTCTGTATATGATGCACCGGACGGATGTCATTTCCAGTCAGGTGCATTGTGGGTGATTATCAGGTGTGTGGCCCGGTTTCAATATGCGCACTGCGCATGCTCCGGAGCTGGTCTGTACAGCCCCACACTGCACCAGGACCAGAAATGACATCCGGCCGGTACATGATACCTGGAAGAAAGAGGTGGGAATTTCAAATTGGGAGCTCGCAGGAGAATAAATTCTCACGCTCACCGGGGCATGATAACAGCAGTGAGGGGGAAGACGGAGCCCTGGAGACCGCCCAGTCAGCCTACATAACGTAGTCTGGATGCTGCATTTACATGCAAAAATGTGAGTATCAAAGTCATTTTTCTCAGCAAATATAGGACGCTATTAGATGAGACAGGTATGGTTAGGGATGTGCTAGGCAGGTACAGGGACAGGTAGTGATAGGTTAGGAGGTAAAAATTACCTGAAAGGTTCCCTTTCAGCTAGCCACATCATAGAATAGCACAGAACATAGTGTAATCACCAGCACTACTCAGCCTTTACTCCCTGCCCTCCCATAACTGAATGAAATATAGTTTGTATTTCTTAATTTCTCCTCTCTAAAGTGGGGATATCAACTTGTAAAGTTTAAATCATAATCCATGTTGAGGGACACTATCAGGTCATTTTTCAGTATGTTACTAATATTAACCTTGAATAGTGCCTGGGCAGACCTTTTAAAAGCATTTAAAATCATTATTGTACCGTTTGTAGTTTCCATGTTATCAGCATTGTCAGACCCTGCAGAGAGCTGCTACATTAGTCCTCTCCATTATAACCAAACAGGAATAGTCCTGTGCTGTATAAACTGTCATGTAATTAATTGCAGGTAGTGAGTTACACGCTACACTTTGTATTACGGCTCCCAATAAACCACGTAGACATTGTTTAGTTAACCCTCCTTTGGAATGTTTATTCAAACTAGATACATACTTTACATAATATCCACAAGGTTTACGAGTGGTTGGTGTTAATTAAACAAGAAATTTTTTGTTAAAACCTTATATAAAAACTTTAATAAAAACTTAATAAAAAATGTAATAAAAATTATCTTAACTTTTTAATTTGATCACAGTGGTTGTTGTTTAATGACCCCTGATTGTATTTGAGATCATATGATTAAAATTACTAAAAAAAAATGATGAATACAACATATATAGGGTAATCTTGAGTTTTCTAGGAGAAGAGAAGTGGTTATTTTTCTCCCCCTCTTTGATCTTGTGTGGGTGTCTTAATGGTTATGTATAGATGATATAATAAGCTGTTGCTTCAGGCTGTTTCTTGGTTAGTCGTTTATGGCTTGTTTCTGGTTTAAAATGGGGATAAATGGCTCATCTAGAAAGAAAATGTGTATAACTCCATGCACAATCCTCCGTATGGTTGTATTGTGTTTAGTTATTTTCTATTTTCCAAGAAGATTACCTTTTTGTGCTGCTGTGTATGATATCCCCTTGGGCAGGGGTCTCAAACACGTGGCCCGAGGGCCGCATGCAGCCCCTGGTGCTTCACTGTGCAGCCCGAGGCACCTTGGACAACTTAATGATGCATCACCCCAGTGCAGAGGGCCGCTGCAATCCCCGCTGTGTGAGGACTTCCGTCCCCGGCCCTAACAATCTCTACCACTCAGCAAGTCAATGAGAGGCCCGCAGCTGACAGTGGAATATGGCGTCACCTGTGGGCCTCTGGCTGGCAGATTGCATTGATCTTGCTGGGTAACAGAGCTTGTCTGAGCAGCGGCTGGTGGAAGTCATAGCACAGCGGGGACTGCGCCGACCCCTGCACTGAGCGATGCATCATTAAAGTGAGAAAAGTGTGAGTGAGTGTGTGTGTGAGGATGAGTGTGTGTGTATGTGAGTGAGGGTGTGTGTGAATTTGTGTGTATGAGAGTGTGTGAGTGTGTATGAGGATATGTGGATATGTGAGAGTGTGTGTGTGTGTGGGTTTGTGTGTGAGTGTGAATAAGTGTGTATGTGAGTGTGTAAAAAAAAGGTAAAACAGGATGGGGGCATCACTATAAAAGTAGATCAGGATGGGGGACATACCTAGAAAAGGGGATCAGGATGGGGGACATCACTACAAAAGGGGATCAGGATGGGGGACATCACTACAAAAGGGGATCAGGATGGGGGACATCACTACAAAAGGGGATGAGGATGCGTGACATCACTACAAAAAGGGACGAGGATGCGGGACATCACTACAAAAAGGGACGAGGATGCGGGACATCACTACAAAAGGGGTCCAGGATGGGGGACATCATTACTAAAGGGGATCAGGATGGGGGACATCACTACTAAGGGGGACTGGGATGGGATATATCACTAGAAAAGGGGTTTGGGATGTGGGACATCACTAGAAAAGGGGATCGGGATGAGGGAGATCACGGGGATCAGGATGGGGGACATCACAACAAAAGGGAACCGGTAAGAGGGACGTCACTACTAAGGGGGATCAGGGTGGGAGATATCACTTCAAAAGGGGTTTGGGATGGGGAACATCACTAGAAAAAGGGATCAGGATGGGAAACATCACAAGAAAAGGGGTTCAGGATGGAGGACATCAGTAGAAAAGGACATTACTACAGAATGGGGACATTACTACAAGAAAAGGATCAGGATTTGTACTTTGCTACATTGAGCTAAAACTCCTGGTATTACTAAAAATATCACTTAGTACTACAAGGGATGCGGCCCCCCGCTATAAATGCTTTTCTATGTGCGGCCCACCAACCCAGCCGAGTTTGAGACCCCTGCCCTTGGGGATGTCGTGACTGGATCTGTTAAGTTCTTCTAGATGTAGGTACCTGTCAATCCAATTAAATTACCTTGTTTCAAGCTTTTTTTAACCACAATATGTTCCTTTCAAAATTTGTTATCCATCAAGTAGTCACTTACTTGTTCATGTTTATAGGCTTCAGGTGTAATGGTGCTCCAATGATGATAGGTTCATCGCTTTGTGATGTGCTGTGAATGAGCGACCTTGTTTTAGGCTTTTTATATCACAACTAGATTAAGGTGATGTAGTGTTGACCATGTGTTGTGTGGCACTGTGAGCAGCACACCTTGAGAAGGAGATGTGGTGAACAGCCATCCCGCCCATCTCTTTAGCTGTTCACAAAAACCCGACCCTGTTAAAAGACAAAATAACATGAGTGTTCAGTAATAATGCGTTCATCAGGAGTGAAAGCTTTAGCATGTAGGGGAATAGCAGGTTGTAATGGTGCAGTAGGGCTCTTTGGCAGACCGATGTATATTAGTCGTGTTTGTAGTGGTGAGCCTTGAATGTGGCTTACTGGAAGAGCTAGAGTGTGAAGCAAGTGGAGGTCTGTATTGAGAGAACGTGGTATGGCAAGGGGGGAAAGAGAGTGTTCTGGATAGATGTAGGATAAGGGCACAGACGTGGAAGTGTGGCAGGAAGTGGTGACACCTTGCGAAGTGGAAGGATCCAGTGGTGAATGTGGTACAAATGTTGAGGGTGACTGTGTATGTTGTCATCGTAGCCAACGTGCAGAGGCTTCTTGTGCTAACCTAAAGGATTTGGATGTAGGGGACTCGTGTGTGAAGCGTTGTCGTTTATAAGCCTTCATGTCAAGGCGATGCTGGTTTTCCTGTGGTGTCTCATTAACACTGCGTTTCCTGTCACGTAGTGCTTTAGCTTCTTCTTCTCGGTGTCATTGTGATACTTCTTGGGAGGACTCATAGTGGCACTGGTAAGTGAGTCTGAGAACAGATAGTAATAGCAAATGTCTGCTTCAAGGGTTTATATCAATAGTCTCCTGGAAGGGTTAATAGGAATGGTGTCCTGCAAGGGGTAATTGCAATGGTGTCCTGGAAGGGTTAATAGCAATTGTCTCCTGCAAGAGTTAATCGCAATGGTCTGGTGCAAGGGTTAATAGCAATGGTCTCCTTCGAGGGTTAATAGGAATGGTCTCCTGCAAGAGTTAATAACAATGGTCTCCTGGCAGGCTTTATATCAATGTTCTCCAGCAAGGGTTAATAGGAATGGTGTCGTGCAAGAGTTAATAACAATGCTCTCCTGTCAGGGTTTATATGAATGTTCTGCGGCAAGGGTTAATAGCAAGGTTGTCCTGCAAGGGTTAATAGGAATGGCGTCCAGCAAGAGTTCTGCTGCAAAGGTTAATAGGAATGGTGTCCAGCAATGGTTAATAGGAATGTTCTGCTGCAAGGGTCAATAGCAATGGTCTGCAGCAAGAGGAGTGGTGAGGAATGGCGGGCTGACAGGCAAAAAATGTCTTATTTAAACCATATTAAAGTTAATCTTATCTTGTACGGAGTGAGTGAGGCGTGGAGGAGGCGTTCCGGAAGAGTGCTGAGGGACAGGCTTGAGGCGGAGAAATGTCTTGAGGCAGAGAAATGGCGTGCTGAGGAGACGGAGTGAATGAAGCGTGGAGGAGGCGTCCCGGAGGAGTGCTGAGGGAGAGGCTTGAAGCGGAGAAATGGCGCGCTAAGAGAAAGTGGGCGGCTTTTAAAACGGCGTCATGGATCTCCCGAGAGTTCCATGACGCCCTCGTAATTATCGCCACCACCAAGATGGCGACCGTGAAGTGTTGCCAAACATGGCGGTCGCCATCTTGGTGGTGGCCATAAGCACGGTGGGGTCCGGGAACCGTAGCAGCCGAGAAGGCAGACGTGGAGGAGGAAGTGCCGGCAGATGTGGCGGGCGGCATTGTGAAGGGAGGATGTGTGGAAGGCGTGTGGTGGTGGAAGATGTCGGCGGCGTCAGCGTAATTAAAGAGGACAGGCTCCGGTGCGTGTGGGGACAAGGGCACTGCATATAATGTGGGGCTGGTGGCGCTGCAGAGGGTACGGAGGGGCTCCGGTGCAGGACGGGAAGTTTAATGGGGCTCTGCCAAGGGTACCGATGTCGCTAGTGAGGCTCTGGAAGCCCCACTACTGGCAAAGGTCGGCCATCTTGGATCACCCCGAGCGGGTGTATCCAGGCAGCTTCTGACCGGATGTGACGTAGCGATACGGGTGAATCCGGACGGAAGTAACATTAGGGCTTTTATACTAATAGATAAGTTTCGATCAAAATTTGTTATACACCAAGTAATCACGTGTTCATATTTACAAGCTCCAGGTGTAATGGTGCTTTTATGGTGATGGGTTCAACTCTTTGTGATGTGCTATAAATGAGTGAATATACTACTGTTTATACTTTGGACAATAAGGAGTGGACAGTATAATAATAGTGGAGATATTTCCTATATATTGTAACAGATACGTTTGTCTGAATATAGCTAATCTGATATTTGTGGTAAACCTTAATGTGTGCTGTACTATTTTATTTTTTAGGGCATAGTTACTCGGGTGTGTTGCACTTATAGTGATGTTCAGTGTCAAGTCTTGGGTGTGAGGGTTTGTGCTTTGTCTATGTGTAGTTCTACTTTTTGCAGTATATTATGGGTCTATATGTGATGGTTTTTCTTCTATATACTAGTGTGGCGCCCCGCAATGAGTGCGTCACAGGAAGGTATTGCATCTGTGACGAAATGGACCCCTTCAATGTAGGACATATGATGATTTCTTATGTAACCAGACATATCATATTGTATATAGGTTTGTAAACTTGTATTGGCCAAAGAGAATTTCCTACAGTATTTTCATAGATTACTTTAAGTTTAGCATGGTAATGTAATTATCTAACTTGTTTGTCATAGCAGGCCAGAGAACTTAATTATGCTAATCGTCCATTGTCTATTACCCTGTGAATGTTGATTGAGGCTCCAGCCACTATTGTGTTAATGTCATGGTTTGCAGACTGATTGTCTCAAACTAACATTCCATTGTATCACTGCTAGTTGCTATATCAATCAGCATTTAGATTGAGATAGGACTAAAATATGTTAAATGAGGATTGGAGTTCAGCCAATGAAAAGACTATGTTATTGCACCAATCATGACGTCCCCAATATCTTACAATGAGGGCTGAGGGTATATAAGGAGCACTGTTCACTTTGACCAGCAGATTGGAATTAGATTCTGTCTAGTGGCCTCAGTCTAGGGATTTCGGTCCCGGCTCGAGGTCCACTGGATTGAAGATTGGAGATTGAAGATTGGATACAGGCAGCTAATCTAGGGTCTTCGGATCCGGTTAGCGAGCCATAACCCTAGGCCTAGGCATTTCGGTGCCGACCAAGGGGATCAGAACACGGACTAAAGAACCACAAGGACTTCAGTATCGGATTATCGGATTCGGCTGTGATAGACTGCTTAAGGACAAGGAAGCAACCCAGGTTGGGACGATACAGTCACCTGGCTACAGACTTTGCCGTGCTACATTCTAAACCCTGGTGAGCCAGCGGAAGGGTGAGACTCTGTCGCCTGTTACATTTATGTGTTGTGCTTGGTTATGCGTTATATGCTGTTAACTGTTTGGGGATCCAATAAAGCCTTGATATTGTGATTCCCTGACCCTGTGTTGTCTGAGTAGTGTTCCGCCCACGGTTAAGGAGCTCGGGCGTTCAGTTGGGGATGAGCCCTGGTCCACGCTGTCTTTGTAAAGGCGGCTGGGCCTGCGGACGAGAGCACCCACTGACCCCAGGGTCTCCACAGCATCCATGACTGAAGATGTAATATCTTCCATCTCGGTGATGACATGGTTAACCTCAGAGCTCCAACACCACATGCACCACTTAGAATAGAGGGCCAATCAGGTCCTGGTGGGAGGAGTGTAGGTGTAGTGTGTGTGGGTAACTTAGGAGAGGAAGGAGTAGTCGGGTGAAAAGTAACGTAGGAGAAGGAGAACCGGGGCCCTTCACAGTGCCGGGCAGCCCTGAAAACCAACTTACTGGCTGGCACCATTAAGCAGTGACCCAGACCGGAACACGGGCAACTAACAAACGGGTCAAAACATACCCATGCCCAAAACCACCGGATCACCGGTTCCGAGGCGGACAGACGTCCATCGCTGTTCAGCAAACCGGGGTGAAGAATCGCTTTTAGGAGCACCTCACCACAGCCGCAACTAAGTTGTCTTGCCAGCAGGGACTCACCACTGGGATACAGGACCTTACAGTCGGATCCAGTTAAGGACTCCATTAGAAGTTTCCCTAGTACCCTGAACTGGTACACTAAGGCAACACCGGCAACCAATATAGAGAGGTTAGACAGAGGAGGAACACTGCGGAGCTCTGAACTAACGCCAGTCATTGCTGGGACAACCCGGTCCATTACGCTAGACTGTTTTCCCTGTACCATACTAACGGTTACAGTAAAGACCTGTTACAGAGGAAGCTGGTGTCCGTGCTTTTCTTCAGAGCTGTTGTTAACTCTGTACTTCTAAAACTACCTGAGCTGCCGTATTCCACCAAGTGCAGCTCCTGGCCCCGGGAACTCCTGCTCACTCTGCGGGGAGCGTCCCATCTAGCTGCCATACATCCCCGGAGGCCCAAGCAGCGCTGGTGCCATCACCGGACTCCCGCAAGTGGCGTCACGACAAACAAGAATCAATCCCATCCGTTCATCCGTTTTTGATCTGACCACCGGGCCCCACAGCCTAGGGCGCGGAACCGTGACGAGGAAGCAACACCTGAGACCTGAAAACCCGGCAACGGTGAGTCACTAGTTTGTTGTATAATGTCTCTTCTTGCATGATCTGTTGCCGATATACCTGATACTTCTCTACTGTTTAGCAAAACCTCTCCCTGTAGGGGCCTCTTTTACCCTGTTATCTAAATAACCTCTGCTGTGGAGCAATTGGCATTCACTCTACATTGTCAGGTCATTTTTCAATACAATACTAATACTACCCATAAATAATGCCTGGGCAGACCTTTTAAAAACATGTAACATCATTATTGTACCGTTTGTAGTTTCCATGTTATCAGCATTGTCAGACCCTGCAGTGAGCTCCTGGATTAGTCCTCTCTATTATAACCAAACAGGAATAGTCCTGTGCTGTATAAACTGCACTCCCTCTCAGCAGCTCCCTCCTCCCTCCTCCCTTTGCTAACAGTGCAGTGTTAGGTTTCAGTAGCTTCTGTCTGATGAAGACAAAGGAGAGAGCTAATGCCAATCTGACTTATCTAGACTCCATCTGTTTCTGTAAGCAGGCATCCTGCTATGACAGTGTCTGTGTTGTATTTCACATCTTTCTTGGCTGCAGACACAGAGAGGAGAATACAGCCCCCCAGGGATCTCCTGTGCAGTGATGTGGTGTGAATATGTGACATGCATATTAATGCATGGGGAATGGACAGCAGAGAATTAAGTGAATGACAGATGGAATGAATCTCTTTATTTAAAGTTTACAGAGTATAGGAGGGGAATATAAATAAAAGAAATACATCAATAGAGAGAGTTTAGAGAGCGGAATTAGAAAATGATAGCAGTTACATGTGGATTTTTGACCTGACAGTTTTCCTTTAAAGAGATCATTTCATAAAAATTGACGTTATAAACTGTATACTTAGTAGCAGGACTGTATACAAAAACATCTTTCTTTGCTTTTTTTTCCTCCATTCTTTTTTTTAGATAAAGGGCATCAAAACGAATATTAACAAATATAAGATAAGATAAGATAAACTTTATTGATCCCGGAGGAAATTACAGTATTACAGCAGCAGAACAAAGATCAAGAACATTACACACTTTACAAAATAAGAAACAAACTCCAAACAATACTAATACACATTTTTGGGAATTTTTAATTCCCAAACAGTACCTGGACTACAATATTCGGTGGTCGCGATACCTACAATTTAACCATACAAAACTGGGTACTTGGTACTTTATACATTCAAAGACCTACCCACTTTTTTTTATATATTGCAATTCTATACATATAGTTTATAGCTATACCCATGCAGTTGATGCTTCACTATATTAATGTAAAGAGTATACTTTGGCCATATGAGAGGGGGGAAACATCACCCATAGTGTATAACACGAAGTATGGGAAGGTCTGGTCTGTCATGAGTGAGCATGTCACTTACACCTGATATCCTTGAGCGTGTTGATGTATCATTTACACTCAAGGAGAATGTAGTTATGGATAGTAATAATGTCTTTAATAATGTTCCATAATATTTGATGTATACAATATCAGTGACCCCTGCCATATTATGTATATAGTCCAAATACCCTGTCACCATGTCTGTATAGCACATTGCACTTTATACTGCACTTTAATAAATATGAAATCAATACTATTCATGAGTTGTGTCGCTGAAGTTTTGTATGGTTACTTTACAAAATAAGTCTATATGGACAGCAGATGCGGGTAGACTGGTACATGTACCTCACCTATTCCCCCCATACACTTAGAACTTCACTTAGTCTTGGGATGCTTTACACTTATACATTTGTTAAACATCCCCACAGCTGTCGGAACAAACGATTTTCTGTATCTTTCATTTTTACACATTAGTTGGATTAGACGCTTGCTGAATGTGCTCTTTTGCTTCGCAAACAGTTCAGAGAGCGGGTGTGTATTGTTGCTCATTATAGCCTTGCATTTATTATTAATTCTATCCTCTAATACCTCCTTGAAAGTTCTAAGTTGTAGACCCACCGCCGCACTAGCCTTCTTAATAAGTTTATTCAGCTTATTAGCGTCAGCTGTGCGCACACTACTACCCCAGCATATTATTGCAGCAAAGATTGCACTCGCCACAATAGATTGGTAGAACATTTCAAGCATTTTGCTACACACATTAAACGACCTTAACTTCCTTAGGAAGTAAAGTCTACTCATCCCTTTCTTGCAAACCTTCTCCATGTGGCACCTCCAATTAAGCTTGCTGTCCAGGTGAACCCCCAAATATTTGAAATTCTCCACCATCTCCACATCCTGACCATGAATAGTGATAGGTAAGCAATCTTTCATTCACCTTCCATAACTCAACACCAACTCCCTGGTTTTCTTTACGTTGCGTTCTAAATGGTTAGCCTGGCACCAGTCAACAAAGTCCAAAACCACCCTTCTGTACTCCTCCTCCCCCCGGCCTCTCTCAATACCTCCGACTATCACTGAGTCATCAGAGTACTTCTGAAGGTGACAAAGGTCTGATTTATACTGAAAATCAGCTGTATATAACGTAAAAAGGAATGGCGACAGTACCATTCCCTGAGGGGCTCCAACACTGCTCCAAACACTATCCGATACGGCCGCCCCCAACCTTACGAACTGTGGCCTGTCCGACAGGTAATCAATGATCCAATTCACTAGTCCCTCATCAACCGCCATTTCAACCAGCTTTTTACGTAATAATAGTGGCTGTAAGGTGTTGAATGCACTGGAGAAATCGAAGAACATGGCACGCACAGTGGTTCCATCATTGTCCAAAAAGGAATGTACTGTTTGTAGCAGATACGCTGCAGCATCGTCCACCCCCAGACTCTGCCGATACGCAAACTGAAGGGGGTCCGTAAAAGCAGACACCCTCGGACACAAGTAGGCAAGTACAATTCTCTCCAAGGACTTCATCGCATGCGATGTTAAGGCCGCCGGTCTATAGTCATTATGGGAGCTCGGGAAGGTAGTCTTGGGAACCAGCACCAGGCAAGAAGTCTTCTATAGAACTTGTACTCTCTGTGATTGTAAGCTCCAGTTAAACAGGTGCTGGAAGACAGTGCACAACTGATTTGCACACAATCTGAGGACACGTGGACAGATACCATCAGGCCCTGCTGCTTTACCAATGACCAGTTTACTAAACTGTTCCCTCACATCATTTTCGGAGATCAAGAAAGTCTCTAACTTCCTCCCCCCAGTTGATATTGCTTGTCGCTCCCCGGCCCTCTCCCCTGTTGACATCGCACATTTATTGTTGAATCTGTTGAAAAACTCATTCATTTCATTAGCCATGATCAGCCCCCCACCCCCCTGATCTGACCTTGCCTTAAACCCAGTCAATAGCTTCATTCCAGCCCACACTTCTCTGGAGTTGTTGTGTGACAATTTATTTTCCAATTTAATTCTGAATGCTTCACGGGCAATCTTAATTTCCCCCTTTAAGTCTCGCTGTACAATTTTCATTTCCTCCTTGTCCTTCTTTTTAAAAGCTTTTTTTTTCCTGTTTAGTTGATGTTTCAATTCTTTTGTAATCCAAGGCTTATTGTTTGCATAACACCGAATCTCATGAATAGGTACAATATTGTCAGTACAAAAGTTGATGTAATCAGTAACTCTCCCGGTAACCTCATTAACATCATCATTAGGTTCCCTGGCACATAACACCTCCCAGTCTGTGCAATCAAAACAGTCAAAGCAAATAAATATGTTATTTTTTTTTTTATTCAACAGGGTGTTTTATTACATTCAGCCCTGTGGCATGTACTTTCCCACTATGATGCTGTCCACTCATAAAAAGGCAGCGTCTTAACAAGGAGAAAGTAGACGCCCAGAGAGAAGGTCAGAAGTGTAGTGGCGTGATGCTTACCCTTTCTTGGTCCTCTGCTGCTCCCACAACATTTCTCACTCTCCATGCTGCCTGAAGACTGTGATGCTGTTGTCTGCCTACTCCCCTGGCACTTTAGTATCAAGAAGTTCTGGGAGGAAAGCTTTTTCAGCGTGGTCATGTGAGACAAAGTTTTACATGATCACAATGGCACAATTCTGGAAGTGCCAGGATGTAGATGAATTGCAGCATCAGAGTGTTAAAGCATCAGGAAGAGTGAGGAGCATCGTAACACTATGTTGAATGGTAAGAAAATTAACATATTGGCCGGCAGTAATTTTGGCACGTGGTAACTCCAGAACAGAGTGGAGAATACAAAGGAGAAAAATGTTTTTGTCTATATTCCTTCCAATATGTGTAAGAATTCACCATTTATAAGGTGAAAATTTATGAAACGTTCAATTTAAGTTCAACTAGGTGTTACCTCAGATTTGTTTCTAGGGCTAGGTGCTTTTACCTATGCATGAGTATGACTAATTATAAGCAGACAGAATAAAGCAGGGGAGAAGAGAATATGCCCTCTTCAATACTGCTGCTGGTGTGCAGTAATACAGCAAAATTGCATTATATTTCAATACAAACACTTCCAGATCTCATCTCATAGTGTTGTCAGGTCTGGCCTCCCCACCCTGACTGCTGTGTGATGAGATCTGGAAGTGTTTGCAATGAAACATAACTCAGCTCTGTTATATCACTATACAGTAACTGCAAAGATCAGTGAGGAGAAGAGGGAGTGTTCTTTTCTCTCCTGCATGTTGCTACCTATTTATGATTGGTCAACCTCACGTAAGGGAAGAAATACACACTCCCCAGAGACAAATCTCGGGTAATACCCAGTTGAACTATACAAATTGTAACCTAAACATTACAAGCTAATATGTCTGCAACAGAAAGATTAAAAAATTCAACAAATACATTTTTACTTAGCTCTGCAGTCACTACTCTATGATGAGGCCAATTTAACATGCTCAAGCTGGTGAAAAGTCCTCTTTAAAGAAAATCACTATCATATCAGTTTGGATCATCCAGTAACCTCATTGATCAGCAATTATAAGGACTGGTGAATGTGTAAGCAGGTGGTCATGTTCTTGCCCCCGAAGACTATGAGAATGTTCATAATGTTAATATGTAGTAGTGTAGTAGTATGATGTAATGTATGTGTATTGGTATAAGGTATAATGATATGTAGTATAATGTGGGATGCTTAAAGGGAACCTGTCACCTGGATCTAAGCCCCTACACTATCACTACCTGTCCCTGCACCTTCCTAGCTGCTCCCTATCTATCCCTCTCTGAGCTAAATCCGCCCTATAAAACTGCAGAAAAATAACTTATAACTTACAGAAGTCCCTGAGGCTGGGGACTGAGAAGGCGGTGCCAGGCTCCATTCAGCCCCTCCTCCATGTAGCAGCACACGCCCCACTAGGCGGCGTTATTCTTTCTTCATCGCCGCCTCCTCCATTTGGAATCTCCTGCCTGCTTTACACCTATCATGTTGTGGTGATGCGACCTCGATGTGTCCCCTGACCAGGACACAGCATATGGGAGATTGTATCTTCTGCTCGGTAGCAGCACACACAGGGTGAGTTGCTACTGGAGCTAAGTGCTGATTGAAATCACTGAACCCCAGGTGTGCGGGTGAATAGGAGATGATATGTGCTGCCCTGGGCTGTGGGGAGGGGGTGGAGTGTGTCAGGACAGCAGCAAGAGCTGCTGGGATTGTATGAGGTTCTACTCGGCTGCGCCCCGGTGTAACAGGCCAGACTAACCCCCCCGACCAGAATATACTCGGGGTTAAAGTGGCCTAGGCCAGATTATACCCCTCCGTATACCACAGCAGCTGTAGATCAGGGCTCCAAGCAACACATGGGGGCCCGAGGCAGCACAAAGTGGCCCCAGGCAGCAGAAAGTGGCCCTACGCAACATACAGGGGCCCCAGGCAGTGCTAGGGCCACAGGCAGTGCACAGGGCCCCAGGCAGCACAAAGTGGCCCCAAGCAGCACACAGGGGCCCCAGGCAGTACTAGGGGCCACAAGCTACACACAGGATCCCAGGCTACACACAGGGGCCCCATGCAGCATACAAGGACCCCAGGCAGTGCACGGGGCCCCAGGGAGTGCACGGGGCCCCAGGCAGCACAAAGTGGCCCCAGGCAGCACAAAGTGGCCCCAGGCTACATACAGGGGCCCCAGGCAGTACCAGGGGCCCCAGGCAGCACAAAGTGACCACAGGCAATATACAGGGGCCCCAGGCAGTGGGCCACCCGGGGCCACTTTGTGCTGCCTGGGGCCCCTGTGTGCTGCCTCTGGCCCCCATGCGCTGCCTGGGACCCCTTTATACTGCCTAGGGCCCTTGTATGCTGCATGGGGCCCCTGTATGTAGCCTGGGACCCCTGTGTGTAGCCTGGGGCCCCTGTATGTTGCCTGGGGCCCCTGTATGTTGCCTGGGGCCACTTTGTGCTGCCTGGGGCCCCGTGCACTGCCTGGGGCCCAGTGCACTGCCTGGGGCCCCGTGCACTGCCTGGGGTCCTTGTATGCTGCATGGGGCCCCTGTGTGTAGCCTGGGATCCTGTGTGTAGCTTGTGGCCCCTAGTACTGCCTGGGGCCCCTGTATGTTGCCTGGGGCCTCTTTGTGCTGCTTGGGGCCACTTTGTGCTGCCTGGGGCCCTGTGCACTGCCTGGGGCCCCTAGCACTGCCTGGGGCCCCTGTATGTTGCGTAGGGCCACTTTCTGCTGCCTGGGGCCACTTTGTGCTGCCTCGGGCCCCCATGTGTTGCTTGGAGCCCTGATCTACAGCTGCTGTGGTATACATAGGGGTATAATCTGGCCTAGGCCACTTTAACCCCGAGTATATTCTGGTCGGGGGGGTTAGTCTGGCCTGTTACACCGGGGCGCAGCCGAGTAGAACCTCATACAATCCCAGCAGCTCTTGCTGCTGTCCTGACACACTCCACCCCCTCCCCACAGCCCAGGGCAGCACATATCATCTCCTATTCACCCGCACACCTGGGGTTCAGTGATTTCAATCAGCACTTAGCTCCAGTAGCAGCTCACCCTGTGTGTGCTGCTACCGAGCAGAAGATACAATCTCCCATATGCTGTGTCTCAGTCAGGGGACACATCGAGGTCGCATCACCACAACATGATAGGTGTAAAGCAGGCGGGAGATTCCAAATGGAGGAGGCGGCGATGAAGAAAGAATAACGCCGCCCAGTGGGGCGTGTGCTGCTACATGGAGGAGGGGCTGAATGGAGCCTGGCGCCGCCTTCTCAGTCCCCAGCCTCAGGGACTTCTGTAAGTTATAAGTTATTTTTCTGCAGTTTTATAGGGCGGATTTAGCTCAGAGAGGGATAGATAGGGAGCAGCTAGGAAGGTGCAGGGACAGGTAGTGATAGTGTAGGGGCTTAGATCCAGGTGACAGGTTCCCTTTAATAAGGCAGTATAAGTGTTATAGGTAAGCAGTTGAAAAGTTAAATCTGCCTGGCAACAGACAGTTGACAGCTGGGATTAGCCTATAGAGGAGGAGCTAGTAGTGTATAGGGAGAGAGACGGTGTCTGTGGCAACGTCAGTTAGGGCCTAACTTGTGACAGAGACAGACCTCAGGTCTGAGGAGCAGAGTCACTTGCTATGGGTGCCTTGTGACCAGGGGTGGATTAAGGGTAGCCAGGGCCCTGGGCTGTTCAGACTCTGTGGGCCCCCCATCATGTGACGGGTCATGTGACGGTGTCATCATATACCTGAAACAGGTTATTCCAGAAAAATAGTTGCCGAATTAAACTATAACCTGTCCAACATCCATTGATCTAGTCAATTGAGAGGAGCAGCGGCCCCGGAGGCAGGTGAGTATGCACTGATAAGCTGTCCGTGTGCTATCCATGGATCCACAGAAAGCACACAGACAGCACACATATGTCACACAATCCGTGACACATTGATACACGCCCCGCGCAAAAGTGGCCTTGTCTCACATGTCCGTGGTTTGCACGGATGTGTGAAACAGGTCTTGGACACAGCACCTCCAGACCTGCAGGAACCTGCAGGAGGCCGAAGGGAGACGCAGCTGCCCTGTGTCCACGATCTGAAGTGGGTGCAGGGCAGCTTCTCCCTGCGTGCAGCTGATGGTGATCACTTCCGACTCCACAGTATGAAATGAACATGCTGTGGAGTTGAGTGCTGACAATCCGCCCCGCAGCTGAAAACACGCTGCGGTCAGGGTAAGCATAGTGAGGATGGGATTTCTACAAATCATCCACTGTGCTGCTACTGTACATTGCAGCATTTTGGATGCAGAGGCAATATGCTGCATCCAAAACGCTGCGTTTACTTATCGTGACTATGCAGCCTAAGGCTATGTTCACACAGGATGTTTTTTATGCAGCAACACCTGGTCTTTTGGCAGTAAAAAAAATGGAGCTTTTCATTAGCATGTATTCGATTAAACAAATGAAAAAAAAAAGCCTTATATGAACATAACTTGGCAAAAACTGAGGTAAAAACTCACCAAATACTCAGCATGTGTACATGGCCTTACAAATACTAAGGTAAAAACTCACCAAATACTCAACGTGTGCTTGAGGCCTTACAAATACTGAGATAAAACCTCACCAAATACTCAGCATGTGCACGAGGCCTTACAAATACTGAGGTAAAAAAAAATCACCAAATACTCAGCGTGGGCACGAGGCCTTACAAATGCTGAGAGGCAATTTACCCTAGGCTACTGGGCCTCCCCCACAGCACCGGGCCACAGGTTACTGCCCAGATTGACCTCATTATAATCTGCCACTGCTTGTGACAGGAGAGGTGGGCTTCCTGAGAGCGCAGCGAGTGAAGAGTGAGTAGTGCTAGTGATGACACTACGTTCTGTGTTATATGGGATTGGACCTGTGTTGAACAAGCTGGAACACGATGGCTTGAGCAGGAGAACCGCAGCAGTCAGAGAACTGGTCGCTGTCAAAGAGGACGGGTGAAAGGCTGTGGCAGACAAAAACTTCACACCACAGTTTTGAGCTGTCAGGCTGTGCCGGGGTTTTTCTGGATGCACCGGACACAGCCTGACTGCTCCAGACAGAACAAAATATGCCCTCTGGTCCTGTTTTCTGCCAGAATCAGCAGTGCAGCTGCAGGAGCTGTCCCTTGCTGAAATTTCAGGATCGCTGCTTGCGGGGAGCTAGCTGCGGTCCTGATATTGCAGCGGGGAGCTCTCCAGGTGCTGAAATTCAGTGCTGGCCGGCGCTGAGCTTCAGCATCCAGCGTCCGGGAACTGGACAGATTCTCTGTCATGTCCGGCGTGATCCGGTGCTCTAGACTCCCATGTTATTGGGCGCCGGATCGCGACGGATCCGGTTTTGATCGTTTTTTTGCCCTGGACACAAAAAATTCTGCATGCTCTGACTGTGGTTTGAAGCCAGCCTTATGGCATACTCTAAGGAACAGTTAGTGCAGCAGTTTAGGCAGGAAAGGAGAATAGACCTGAATATTATTATATTGTCTGATAAAAAAAGAAAAGTGAATTTACCCATTACTATGTTTCTTTCAGGTAAAGAAGTTCATTCATACATAACAACGTAGTGCCGCCTGACTTGTGTATGACAGACCCACTGAAGAACTCGAAGAAGAGTAGCAGGGATAATTTCTAAGGACAATACTCGCTAACGACTACTGCGACCCTGTCAACTTTTACAAATGTTGGATGTAACAATTGAATAAAACAGCACAGCTCTGTTCACTAAGTAATGCAGATGAATAACAGCACTCGTAACATGAGCATGGTAATGCATTCATCCAGTGCATTCTGCTAGATATACATGTCTGAATTTGCCCCTAAATGTATCTGTGTGAAGACTATCCATCCATAGACGGAAAGGGGCAAAACATTCTTTTGATGCTTTGTCAGTCTTACATTGCATTGAGACTTATTTTAACATACAGAAAACCAAAGTAGATCATGTATCAAAAACCTTATAAAAACAGTAGGGATAGTTTTATCTTTCCATCTACTGGCAATTAGTTGTTCAGTAAGTAAACACGTATGAATAATGATTGCTCTGTCGGGAGAACTCAAAGAATCTAAATTTAAAGATAACAATGCCGACTAAGGAGAGATTATTATTTTCAAGTGAGTAATCTGTGTAAGCATTTTAAAAACCTCTGTTTAAAGTGTACTTATTTTTGGACATTCCCATAAAATGTGAAGTAAACTACCTTTTTCTCCGGATCCTCTTCAGCAGGGGGTGACTTTTTACTGTCCATTTTGTTTAATCTAGATGAAGTGTAGAAGGACCAGTGTGTAGACCAGCAGATGGAAAGATAAAACTATCCCTACTGTTTCTGAAGTGTACAATCAATTGACCCTGTATCACGAATATAAAAGGAACATGCCATATTTAATGGCCTGTTTACATTGTACCATAATAGATGGAATACATGGCTCCGCAACTCCAATACTGTATATCAGTAATTTACTATGCCATTCTCTCCATTCTGATACCTTCCCCTGATCCTAATTAAAAATATTTTTTCCCCCTACCTTGCAATTACCCGTATTTTTCGCTTTATAAGACGCACCGGATTATAAGACGCACCCCCCACATTTGATGAAGGAAAAGAGGAAAAAATCATTTTTAATGTTAAATGGGGTTCACCTTATAATGCCAGTGTCCGTCTTATATATATGTCCTCCAAACTGGTATATATATCCCCCACATAGCCTTCACTTTGGCACACTGTCCTCCCCATCCTGGCACAGTCCCCATATAAGGCTGGCACACAGTCCCCATATAAGGCTGGCAAACAGTCCCCATATAAGGCTGGCACACAGTCCCCATATAAGGCTGGCACACAATCCCCATAAGGCTGGCACACTCCCCATGGGGCTGGAACACTCCCCATAGGGCTGGCACACTCCCCATAGGGCTGGCACACTCCCCATAGTGCTGGCACACTCCCCATAGGGCTGGCACACTCCCCATAGTGCTGGCACACTCCCCATAGGGCTGGTACACTCCCCATAGTGCTGGCACACTCCCCATAGGGCTGGTACACTCCCCATAGTGCTGGCACACTCCCCATAGGGCTGGCACACTCCCCATAGGGCTGGCACACTCCCCATAGTGCTGGCACACTCCCCATAGGGCTGGAAACACTCCCCATAGTGCTGACACACTCCCCATAGGGCTGGCACACTCCCCATAGGGCTGGCACACTCCCCATAGTGCTGGCACACTCCCCATAGGGCTGGCACACTCCCCATAGGGCTGGCACACTCCCCATAGTGCTGGCACACTCCCCATAGGGCTGGCACACTCCCCATAGGGCTGGCACACTCCCCATAGGGCTGGCACACTCCCCATAGGGCTGGCACACTCCCCATAGGGCTGGCACACTCCCCATAGAGCTGGCACACTCCCCATAGGGCTGGCACACTCCCCATAGGGCTGGCACACTCCCCATAGGGCTGGCACACTCCCCATAGTGCTGGCACACTTCCTATAGGGCTGGCACACTCCACATATTGCTGGCACACCCCATATATTGCTGGCACACCCCATATAGTGCTGGCACACAGTCCCCATTAGGCTGCTGCACATTTAAAATAATAAACAATGTCATACTCACCCCTCTCCTCGCTCCCTCGCCGTCCGCGCTATCACCGCTCTCTGTGCTGTCTGTGCTGTGGCGGCATCCGGGTACTGTGAGCAGTGCGCAGGTGATGACGTCACTCTGCAGCGACGCTCACAGGACCCGGATGCTGGCAAGACAGCGGGGATGGCCGTTACAGCAGGGAGCCAGGAGAGCGGTGAGTATGAATGTGCTCCCTGGAATAGTCAGTGCTTTCCACGCTTTCATTGCGTGGAAAGCACTGACTATCCACATGGGACCGCAGTCGCCGGCTGCGGTCCCGCTCCTGTAGTATGGGCTGCTCCCGCTGGTGATTGACAGCGGGAAGCAGTGCATATTACAGGAGATAATGAGCGGCCCCACGTGACCATGGGGCCGCTGCTGCAGCCTCCTACAGCCTCTTGAGAGCCCCCGGACACCACTCCACAGTTCCCCCCCCCCACCACACAAGTATTGTTTCACATTATAAGACGCACCCCCCACTTTCCCCCAAAATTTTGGGGAACAAAAGTGCGTCTTATAATGCGAAAAATACGGTATGTCCTCTTTAGTAATGTTACACTCATTTCCCTATCCCTACAAGAAGGCTCCTGTTTGTTATGTAGATATGCTATATGTTTGAATTATTTGTGTTTTGATTTATATCTATATTTTACTTGTCTTCAGATTATCTCCCTTTGTTATCTCTACACCCTTCCCCCTTCCTTATAATTATTGTTATTATTATTTATTGTTATAGCGCCATTTATTCCCTGGCGCTTTACATGTAAGAAGGGTGGACAAAGACATTAACAAAGAACAGACAAAATGAGATATACAGGTACAGAAGGAGGGGTGATCCTGTCCACGTAGGCTCATAAGATATCTTTGTGTCATTATATAATGCTGTAAGACCTAATTTTCCTTGTCCTATCCGCTCACCCATTTTAAAAAATTTATAAAAAATCATTGAAACAGAAAAACCTTATAAAAGATGTAGACATTTTTTTCTACATTATTCTCAAATGTTCTATAAGTTTCAATACGTCTAACATGTAAACATTTCCTGACTGTAACATTAAAAGCTATTTGCAAAAATAATCAAGAAAAAAAAGAAAGCATTTAACAGATATAAGGCCCCTTTCACATCAGTGGTTTTCGCTGATGTTCGGCAGATCTGGCAGACTTACCGCATCTGCCACCTAAAGGCCGCACTTGCGGCCCGGCCCCGGCAAGCCCCATGCATTGTCTATGGGGCTTGCGGTCCGGTGCGGCAAGTGCAATTACGCCGGATGCGGCAGATCCGGCATAACCGCACTTGCTGCACCAGACCGCAAGCCCCATAGACAATGCATGGGGCTTGCCGGGGCCGGGCAGATGCGGTAAGTCTGCTGCACATCAACGAAAAACACTGATGTGAAAGGGGCTTAACTCAGACAATGTAGTTTGAATTATAGAAACTGCTTGAATGTTTTATATACTTTTACTGTAACACATACATGTGCAGATATACAGTAGCAATGTGAACCTAGAAGGAGCAAACCCTGCCTTGTCACATTAAAGTTAGCCACTAGATGTCTCCACTGACAGCTATTGAAACTGAGCTGGTATCCTTTATGGTAAATACGTGTCGTTTTTTAGATATTGTAATTTCCCTATTCTGTTAACAACTTTTACTTTCTCTGTATGCACCGATCGGGCTCCATATGGCTAAGCTGGAAAATATGCATTTATTTTCAGTGTAAAAAAAATCTTAGCTGCAGCAGAACAGAAAAAAGTCAATACCTGTGTATGTAAAAAGAACAAGATAGAGAAAAAGTGTGGTGTTAAATTAAAGGAATTGGCCAAAATGTAAAAAAAAAAGTCAAAAGAGAGGTATCCAGGGCTCCAGATAAAGACATTCTTTATTCAATCATAAGATACCATATAAACCATCAAAACATGGTGTACCAACGAGTTTCCAATACACAATGCATTCTTAGCCATGACACATCATCAAGGGCATGGGAGCAGAAGGCTCTGATGAATTGTATTGTATGATGCATCAAAGTATTTAAAGGGAATATGTCACCAAGTTTTCGCTACCTCATCCTGGATCAGCATAATGTAGGAAAAGAGACCTTGATTCCAATGATACCACTGCAGCAGTTGTGTCACAATCAGAGTTCTTGGATGCAACAGCGCTTGGAAGACTAACCCAACCCATAAAACAGCTTTTTGTGTACATTGTCTATTGACAGTGAGCTGTTTATCACAGGAGCTGAAGTTGTAGGTCTAGAAGGCAAGTGAGCACCAGTTCTGACATTGATAACATCATGGTGATAAAACCTTTATAGTAAGTAAACAACAGCACACAGCCTGGTAAGTGACACATACTGCAATCAGATTACAAAGCAAAAACCTCCTGACAGATTCCCTTTAATTAGTATTATTGTTTACACTGTTTGCAATGTCCAAGGAAAATAGAAAAATGTTGCAGATGTTTTCCACATAATGTGAAATCCAGGTTGGATTTGAGGGATAAAAGCCACTTCAGTGATCCTTTAATTTTCTTGGCTTGTTATTGGTTGATTGTGTACCTGAGAAAAGTTAATAAACAGTGATGAGCGAGTGGTAAAATGCTCGATGCTCGGGTTGAGCATATCGAGATGTTCAGGTGCTCGACCCAAGCACCGAGCCCAATGTTAAACTATGGGAAACCCGAGCATTTTTCCGGCAGCACCCCTGGTAGCCTGGATAAACCCTAAAAAAGTCACAAATGTATAAGAACAGTGCTCAAATGACACGAGGAAGACCCCTTTAAGCATTTCTGACTCTCAGGTCACTGATGTGTACAATGTTGTCTGAGTATTACGCCACTTTTACGGACTCAAAATAAAACGTCCAAAAACGAAACCAAAATGGATTTTCCTGGGGAAAATGTTAAGGGCTCATACTCATGTGTGAGACAGTGTTGGTGTATTATAATTTTTTTATTACATTAAAGATTAAAAAAAAAATTGGGAGGCGCTCCAATGCCCCTTTTAAGAGACGTGGAGGAGGGCCTCATTAAATAATGTTCCCATTATTAGGAAAAGGGTCTTCCATACTGTTGCCCTATGCAGTCTGCCAAAAATTGGGAGGTACTCCGATGCACCTTTTAAGAGACGTGGAAGAGGGCCTCATAAAAACAACGTTCCCATTACAATGAAGCGGGTCTCCTATACTTGTAATGCCCTTGCACTAAGTATGGACTGAAACATTTACACATGAATATAGTGTCAAATTTTTGTTTGGGTTACAGGCATCATAAACACCTTTTAAAAATATTACAGTTGTGGCCAAAAGTATTGACACCCTGCAATTCTGTCAGATAATACACAGTTTCTTCCTGAAAATGATTGCAATCACAAATTATTTGTATTATTATCTTCATTTAATTTGTCTTAAATGAAAAAACATAAAAGAGAATGAAGCAAAAAGGAAAACATTGATCATTTCATACAAAACTCCAAAAATGGGCCAGACAAAAGTATTGGCACCCTCAGCCTAATACTTGGTTGCACAACCTTTAGCCAAAATAACTGCGATCAACCACTTCCGGTAACCATCAATGAGTTTGTTACAATGCTCTGCTGGAAATTTAGACCATTCTTCTTTGGCAAACTGCTCCAGGTCCCTGATATTTGAAGGGTGCCTTCTCCAAACTGCCATTTTTAGATCTCTCCACAGGTGTTCTATGGGATTCAGGTCTGGACTCATTGCTGGCCACCTTAGTATAGTACCTTGGGCATGAATATAATTTTGATTACCGTATTATACTCGCGTATAAGCCGAGTTTTTCAGCCCAAAAATTGGGCTGAAAAGTACCCCCCTCGGCTTATATGCGAGTCAGTGCTGTATACCGATGTATACATCGGTACATACCGATGTATACATCGGTATACAGCAGCCCCCGCATCCCCAGTAATCCAGGCCCCCCAGCGTCTCTCCGGTCACCTGAAAAGCAAACTATACTTATCAGTGTCCGGCGTCCGCTGTCCGCGCCCGCTCGCCTCTGCCCGGTCTGCCGTCTGCGATCCTCCATCTTCATGCGGCGTCTTCCGGGTTCCTGTGCTCGTCGCAGGGAATGACGTCATTCCCTGCGACGAGCACAGGAAACCGGAAGACGCCGCATGAAGAAGGAGGATCGCAGACGGCAGACCGGGCAGAGGCGAGCGGGCGCGGACAGCGGACGCCGGACACTGATAAGTATAGTTTGCTTTTCAGGTGACCGGAGAGACGCTGGGGGGGCCCTGGATTACTGGGGCCCTGTATACTACCGCTGGGGCTGCAATCTACTACCACTGGGGCTGTATATACTACCACTGGGGCTGTATATACCACTGGGGCTGTATATACTGCTGGGGCCCTGTATACTACCACTGGGGCTGCAATCTACTACCACTGGGGCTGTATATACTACCACTGGGGCTGTATATACTACCACTGGGGCTGAATATACCTGTGGGGCTGCTGTATACTACACTGGGGCTGTATATACCTGTGGGGCTGCTGTATACTACACTGGGGCTGTATATACCTGTGGGGCTGCTGTATACTACCACTGGGGCTGTATATACCTGTGGGCTGCTGTATACTACCACTGGGCTGTATATACCTGTGGGGCTGCTGTATACTACACTGGGGCTGTATATACCTCTGGGGCTGCTGTATACTACACTGGGCTGTATATACCTCTGGGCTGCTGTATACTACCACTGGGGCTGTATATACTTCTGGGCTGCTGTATACTACCACTGGGGCTGTATATACCTCTGGGGCTGCTGGATACTACCACTGGGGCTGTATATACCTCTGGGGATGCTGTATACTAACTACTGGAGCTGCTGCTGTATATACCACTGGGGCTGCTGCTGTATACTACCACTGGGGAGGCTGCTGTATACTACCATTGGGGGCCTGTATACCACACTGCTGGGGCTGTATACCTGTGCTGGAGTCCACCCTCGGCTTATACACGAGTCAATAGGTTTTCCCAGGTTTTGGGGCAAAAGTAGGGGGTCGGCTATATACAGGGTCGGCTTATACACGAGTATATACTGGTTAGATTAACACAGCTTGCTCCAAGCATTAACCTTACGCCTCAGTATCAGCAACAAAGGGGCAAGGTTATCACATGATTTTTCTAACAGTGCCAATACTTTTGTCCACCCCCTTTTTTATGTTTGGTGTGGATTTATATCCAATTTGGCTTTAGGACAATTCTTTTTGTTTTTTTTCATTGGAGACAAATTAAATGAAGATAATAATACCAAAGAATTTGTGATTGCAATCATTTTCAGGAAGAAACTGAGTATTATCTGACAGAATTGCAGGGGTGTCAATACTTTTGGCCACAACTGTATGTGGGTGTTGCATCATGGACACCGGTCACCCTGGTGATATGGTGGTGGAGGTTGAGGAGAAGGAGCAAATCTGGAAGCGTATAGTCATGTGTGGGGGTGAAGAGGAGCATGGGAATATACCTCCCCAAAAAAAGACATTGGCTTTGAGTTCAAGCTACATTCACACATTGCGTATTTTGATGCGTAATCGCGCTTATTACTGTGTTTTCTGCTTTTTCCTGCATTTTTTGCTGGGCTTTTTTAAGCGCGCTTTTTGCAGTGAAACGCAATTCTGTATATGCAGTCCAGCAAGACCAATGGGTTTTGCCAAAATCCATTCACATGCTGCGTATTTGTACTTTTTTTTTACGCGCGCTTTCACTGCAAAAACACACACGTAAAAAGAATAGGCATGTCAATTCTTTCTGCAGTTTTTCTCTGCACTTTTCCATTGCCAACATGCTAAAATGGGATTTTGAAAAAGCGCAGAGAAAAATACAGAAAAAAACAACTCCTAAAAAAGTGCAAGTGCAGAAAAACCAGAAAAAATATGCAGTGTGTGAACATAGCCTTATATTACACTACTATCATTTGGTGGTGTTGAAAAGTCTGGCCCTTGCCAGCCTTTGTTCATTTTGATAAGAGTCAGCCTGTCAGCATTTTCAGTTGGCAGGCGGGTGCACTTATTAGTAATAATTCCCCCTGCGGCACTAAAAACCCGCTCTGACAAACCACTAGTAGCAAGGCAGGCCAGTACTTCAAAGGCATACAGAGTCAGTTCATGCCACCTGTCCAGCTTGGATACCCATTATAATTATAAGGCACAGAAGAATCACGGAGGACAATGGTACAGTCAGAAAGGTACTCCCTCAGCATCTTCCCAAACTTTGCAGCCCTTGTGAGAGTACCCCCACCTCAGGGCCTGTGCCATGGGAGGGGCTGAGAAAACTCTCCCAGAACTTTTAGAGTGTTCCCCTGCCTCTGGTGGATTGGAGTTGTGTCTCTCTTGCCTGTACTTCTTGGTTGTCCACCAAACTGTGACCTCTCCAGCGTTTTCAGAAGGGAAATTTTTTACTAATTCCACAACTTGGAATAAGAGATATAAAGTTCTCCTTGTAGTGTGGGTCTAAACGTGTCACCAACCAGTAATGAGTGTCACCTAAGATTTTGATAACGCTAGAGTCATAGGACAGGCAGCGTAACATAAAGTGAGTGTGGCGCCCCTGCGACTAGGGCGGCCACAGAGTGAACTGCAGCTAAACAAGGTAAAGACGGTTGACAAAACACCCTCACACCAACATACACTCCGATCCTAAGCCACTGACTCTGTGTAGGGCAAGGGGTAACGGGAGTTTAAAGAAGTGTGGGTGGAGAGAGAGCTAGAGCCACGGACAAGTGGTTGGAGGAACCGTAGTAAAACACGAGAACAGTAAGTTGGGCAGGCCAATCGATCGAGGAGCCCTGGAGGAGAGTTCACGAGGAGGCAGAGAGGCAGTGAGTCTTCCAGAGACCCTGGAGGTAGATTTACCAGGAGGGAGCTTGCCCTGGAGGGTGACAGGGACCGATTCCCAAGCCGATACACCTGACAGTAGAAGTGGACAGACAGAGGAAGCCTGGTGAGCCCAAATCACACCTGGTCACTGGAGGTCTAGGCCCAGAAAGCCAGAGAGCTGGCTCTATAGAGGTGACCGGGGAGTCTCTAAGACCCTAATCACAAGACACACCAGTGTGGTGCGGGGACTCTATGGCCCGCGACCTACCTACCGCCATGGAGTAGGAACACAGCCATCGGACTAGGGCTAGTGACCTAAAGCAGAGGGAAGCATCACTAAAGAGCCTGTGACGGCCAGACCGAACCCGTGAGCGAGGACAGAGAAAGAGACAAGCAGGGCCTGAAAGGTACTTTGAGGGAAGCAACGCAGAGGAACCATCTGAGCTGCAGTAGAACCCGGGTCCCCGAATAGACTGTAAGAACTTTAACTGAGAACTGTGAACTGTAACTTGTATGCTAAGAACTTGAACAGTAAAGTACCCGGTAAGCTCAAAAGTGCCTGAAACTGTTCCATTACTGCGCCGCTGCAGAGATCTCCACCTGCGAAGCCACATCCCTGCTGTCCCTTGTGTGCTGGCTGGAGAAGCTGCAGGAGAAGAGCTGGTGCAGTATCCAGAGTACGCAGCCCTTACACTACACCTGCCTCGGGGACATCCAACCCTACCCGTGGAGGGCTTACTATCTACGCTACCCTTCATCACCGTCCCCCGGCAGGAATACGGCAGCGGTGGTCACCCTGACAACATACTACAGGTGGCATCACGACAACCTCCCCTGTACATATCTCCTTTTTCAACTAACGCCCAGGCCACAGGACTGGGTCACGACCCCTGTGACTCCCCAGTGACAGCAGCAGCGATCCGGTTCCTGAGTACCCCACGGCCTGGAGGCGCCTCATAAGCCATGCGCGACAGACTGGTAACAGGCAAGACTTCCGTGTCCTCACCAAGAGGACGACTGACCATGCTCTCCTCCTCCTCCCTGTCCTCTGGCCATCCACGCTGAACAGACAGTATGACAGTTGTGCAGGTAGCACCGTCTATAGCGCATGAAACTAGCTCCTGTTCTTCTTCCTCCTCCTCTTCATTGTCCCCCAATCCACATTGGAATGCGATGAGGCTGGACTGTGTGTAATCACCCTGTATGGTTCATTGCTCCATCTCATCGTGCTCCACCTGCAATGCATCCTCTTTGATTTTGAGCAGAGAACATTTCAGAAGACAGAGAAGCGCGATGGTGACGCTAATGATGGCGTCATAACCGCTCACCATCTTGGTGGAGTCCTCAAAGTTTTGGAGGACGGTACATATGTTGGACATCCATGTCCACTCCTGAGGTCTTATGTGTGGAGTCTGAACAGAATACCAACAGCCTTGTTGATGCTGTTAGTAAACAACTACCCTCTTCTGCTCACAAATCCTGACCAACATCTGCAGTGTCAAATTCCAACGCGTGAGGACATCACACACCAGTCTGTGAGCCGGAAGCTGCAAACGCTGCTGAAACACGGCAAAGGTGGGCAAAGCAGTAGGTGACTTGCTAAAGTGGTCACACAGGCACACTACTTTGATGAGCAGATCCGACAGCTCCGGGTAGGATTTAGGAAACCGCTGAACCATGAGGTTGAGCACATGGGCCAGGCATGGGACATGTGTGAGCTCGCCTCAGAGCCGCCATTAGGTTCCGGCCATTGTCACACACGACCATGCCTGGTTCTAGGTTCAGTGGTGTGAGCCACAGATCTGCCTGCTCTTTCAGAACTGTCCACAACTCATCAGCATTGTGCGGTTTGTCACGTATGTATATTAGCTTCAGCACAGCCTTTTGCCGCTTGACCGAGGCAGTGCTTCCAGCTTCTGACTGATGTGGAAGGTGAAGAGGAGGAGGCTGAAGAGGATTACTGCAGGAGCTGTAGACTGTGGGGGCAACCCTGATTGAGTTAGGGCCAACAATCCTTGGCATCAGGAGGACATGTTCCTTCCTAAGGTCCGACTGGGTCCCGGCTTCCACTATATTAACCCAGTGTGTCGTTAGTGAGATGTACCGTCTCTGCCCACAAGCACTTGTCCATGTGTCCGTGGTTAGGTGGACTTGGCTGGAAACTGCATTGTTAAGGGCACGGCTAATGTTTTGGGACACGTGCTTGTGTAATGCGGGGACAGCACACCGGGAGAAATAGTGGTGGCTGGGGACTGAGTAACGAGGGACGGCTGCCGCCATCAGGTTACGGAATGCTTCCGCCTCCACCAGCCTAAAAGGCAACATTTCGAGCGCAAGCAGTTGCGAAATGTGTGAATTGAGTAGTGTGCCTGTGGGGTCTTGGCTGCATATTTGCACTTGCTTTCCAAGGACTGGGGTATGAACAACTGAACACTGCCCTAGGACAAGGACGTGGACGTGGTTGCTGATGGTGGTATGTCTGATTGTGCATCGACAGGTACAGGACAGAAGGCATGTTCGCATGCACTATGGACAGGAGATTACCTTGCATGTACAACAGTGGAAGAAGCAGTGGTGTCACCCGTAGACACGTTCCTGGACCCTGGGGTTCCCCCACAAAGTCGGGTGCTTTGCTGCCATGTGCCTGATCATGTTGGTAGTGGTCAGGCTGGTAGTTTTGATACTCCTGTTGCTGCTGGCATGACAGGTGGTGCAAATGGCCTTTTTGGAATTATCAGCAGTGAACAGGAATGCAGGGCATTTATTGAGAGATTGAATAACAACACCCTTAACATCTTCCTTACGTTCTCCATGTCATAGTCACTCGCCGTGTTCCTTGACACGACCATCAAGAAACGGGAGGGCTGTCTCTACACGGACTTATACCGTAAGCCTACTTCTACAAACAGCATTATTTTATATGACAGTTTTCATCCCCGTCACACACGTCAAGGTATCCCCACTGGACAGTTTCTAAGGCTTAGACGTAATTGCACCCTAGACGAAAATTTCACAAAACAGGCAGCTGCTCTTACTTCTCACCTCAGGATTCATGGATACCCTAAGATAATCATATCTAAGGCCTTCCAACGTGCGAAGAGCTCTTCACAATTGACCTTCTCAGACCTCGACCAAGGATGGATGGTGAACTAATGCACTTTATTACAGACTTCTGTGATCCATGGGACAAGGTGAGATCCATACTAGACACACACTGGGACGTGCTCACCATGGATAGACAAGTAGAACAACTGGTAGGCCCAAGACCTTCCCTAACAGCTAAAAGGGCTCAAAATCTCGGGGACCAACTTACAAATAACCATTTTAAACGACCCACTATCAGACTCAACAGAGGCTTTAGATTAAAGGGCTCCTTCCCCTGTGGGAACCGGGCCCTCTCGTCGTTGTCTGGGGCTCGTGGTCCCGGGCGGTCAATAAAAGGGGAAAACAGTTTATGAATTACCGTGACGCCACCTGTGGTTTGTGGCTATGGGTAGCCACTGCTGCAGTCTAGACCTCTGGGGATGATGGGGGTTAGCGGCTGGGATGTTAAGCCCTCCCGGGCAGGGCTGGTCCCCAGGGCAGCCATGTAGTCACGTAGGTGTAATGTAAAGTTCTCAGTACCATCAGGCAGCCTCCTGCTGCCGGCTCACGGAATCAGTCTGTCTCCTGTCAGGCGCGGCAATCAGAGTCTCACACAGCGTCAATCTTTAACCGGGTTTACTTTCCTGCTTGGCAGATGGTTACAAGACAGTCAAAACTGTAGCGGCTCCGGTGTCGTCTAGCAGCTGGGATGGTTTGTCTGCGGCACCCCCTTTCGTGTTCCTTTCGGGCCTTTTCGGTCTGTTCCGCATGCTAGCTACAGTCCAGCTGTCACATGCTCTTCTGTGGGTGACTTCTCGGGTCCCCTAGCCCTAATACAATGGCCTTCTTTTCACTGCACCAGAGGTTCGGTCTCGGGACATAAAGACCCCACAACTCGCCAGAGTTCATGGTTGAGGCATACAGCTTCCCTGCCACTTCAGCAGAGCCGACACTCTGCTTCCGGCCCGGTCCCTCAGTGTCCCCGCTGACTCGGACACACCTTGGACCCCCTCTGTTGTTCCTCGGTTCTCAGCCTGGGACCCGGGCTAGCCATTTGGTGGCACATGCCATCGGGTCATGGCTCTCTCAGTCTGGTTTCTCCGACTACTTGGCTGACAGGTCTCAACTCTTCCTCCCTTGCTACTTTCCTTTTCCACTAAACTAAACTAAACACCTAGAACTTGGTGTTGTGCGTTCTTTTGGTTGTTGTGTTCCCACCCCTAACCGGGTTCTGTACTAACTCTCCACCCTCTACCTGGCTCCTCCCACTATCCCATTGCTAGACATATAGTAACTTAGACTTGGGATCGGGAGTGTGTTGGGTGTGTGTGTGGGGTGACTGATTTACCAACCCCAGCTGCTGTGCCATCTAGTGGCGACCAGTCCGCAGGGGCGACACACATGTCCATGTAATAAACTTCACATTGGCCAAACTTCACAGGAATTATGGAAACGCGTGCAGAATCACATCTGTATCATCAACCTGGCCGCTACTGAAAGATAAAGAGGCAACCCCCTGAAACCTGTGGCTGCACATTTCCTTGATCACCATAGATGTATGAGCAGTGGCCTGCGTGCTTTTGGATTACAGAAAATTACAGGCGCTGGCCACTGTACCTTTTTTTCAGAAACGATTACTGGAGTGTGAATCCAGATGGATTTTTAACCTGAATAATGTACGCCCGCATGGTCTTAATGAAGAGCTCCTCTTTACAGGTTTCTTAGGTTTGTAAATGTCACCCTTTCATTTGATCCTCTCCTTTGATTTTAGACCTTCGCACGGCGGGATGTTAAGACGTGACAAGCAGCTATTATACAGACCATCGATAATCTGCATCTACACAAGTTTGATATTCTCCTGAAGTCATTGACCACTCATGATCAATTTCATGGACCTGGCATTGTTGGACCATAAATCTCTACAATTTGGTGTCTGCACTTGTATGAGTATTCCAAGATTCAAGTCAGACTGCAATCACAACAACAATTAACCATCTACGATAATACAAGACTAATGGAGATGGAACTTCGATCCTTCTATAGATAGAGTCCCCAATTACTATGAACGGCTCTCCCCCTTGCCAGCATCACACCTCCTATGTCTCAGTTATAACCTTATCGGCACACCGTTCATGGGACTTTGACATACTATCAGGACTACATATTTTATGTCATCTCAAAAAAAGCTTTCAGAGCCATGACTAAATCCCTTTTTTCTACTTGATTTTTCATCCCTTATCCCATGTGTGATGACTTAGCACTGGTTCCCCTTCTTTCATTAAAATACTCCCTGTGATCTGTGGCGCCCTGCCAGTACAGGTAGCCACAGGACCACCTAAATCATGGATGGATTTCCACAGTGGGTACCCCATACACATACAACACCTTCCACCTGTAGGGGGAGCCCCACTTGATTCCTTTAAGCAAGATCCCCTATAAATACCGTTGCTGGGGGCTGAGTTAGTCAGAGTGTGCAGTCGCTAGGAGAACTGTGAAGACGTCCTGGTGTGTCGGAGCCATGCTTGGCCCAAGCCAGTTGACAACTGAGCAGTTATGAGCCTAGCCAGTGCAGGGGCCTAAGATTGAGGTCGAAGGCAAGGGATAAAGTCACAGAGAAACAGCAGACTGGACAGAGGAGCCATACCGATTCACCCAAGAAAGCCACCCAGACACCGGAGTCTGAGTCTGCAGGAGAGCATATAGCCCAGCAGAAATACCGGTTCACCGAGGAGACTACAGTCTCCCGGGCATCTGTGTAGCAACCAAAAAAGGAGCCAGGCACCACAGGGGAGGATATAGCGGTAGTCCACACGAAGGTTTCCCACTACAACACATAGGTGACAGAAGAGCAGAGGAGGCCAGACCAAGTTACACACAGGTCAGGGGCTTCACAAAAGGAAAAGAGACGAGGAGGCCTTATCCATCACTCATTGTGGAGATCCAGAAGTGTTTTCTGATCACCGGAGTGTACCCTGGACATTACCTGCAATTCCACCAGTAAAGGTACAGAAACAAGTTACAGTGTGTGTGTCGGTTCCTCAGTCCCTGACCCTGTCCACTACAGAGGCTGCTGCAGCTGCCTAGCAGCATAGCTAATCCCCTGCATCCATCTCTGTCACCTCACCACGACCCCAGGGAACTGCTCCGCCTGTGGGGAGCTATACCACCCAGCTGCTCGTCCATCATCCCCGGAGGCCCACAGCAGCGCTGGTGCATTCACCAGAAACCACAGGTGGCGTCACGAGAACGCTTTATTATTTTTACCAGTTTTTTAACGAATTTCCCAGGGCTACGGGCCAGGGCACCAGCCACCAAGACTGCATTCCGAGTACCCCATAGAACCCTGGGTGCATCAGATCCAACACTAGATGTAATTGCGTCATGGTTATCTGTCCATGGACAGCTTACTCTGGTCCAATGACACTGGGGTGGGTTCATACTGATGGTTATATAAAAATACTACTGCCTCTCCGGCTTTTCTTTGGTGTCTAGTGGCAAATAATACGCTGTCCTTTATATGACAGGAACCAAGTGCACTATGGTAAGCTGTCTCCATTATTTATTATTATTTTTGTAGAGCCACTTTGACATCAAACTCCTGGAGTTGCTACCAAGGGGGCCCATAATGTCGTCGCTGAGCTACTTGGTCCTCTTTTGTCTGTGACATGGCGTCAGTGTGGCACCCTGCCATTACAGGTAGCCACAGGACCACTTAAGGCATGGATGGATTTCCACAACAGGTAACCCACATACACACAACACCTTCCACCCCAGAACAGTAGGGGGAACTCCACTTGCTGCCTTTAAGCAAGATCCCCTATAAATACTGGTGCTGGGGGCGGAGTTAGCCAGAGTGTGCAGTCGCTAGGAGAACTGTGAAGATGTCCTGGGGTGTCGGAGCCGTGCTAGGCCCGAGCCAGTTGACCAGCCTAGCCAGTGTAAGGGCATGCGAGTGAGGTCAAAGGCAAGGCTTAAAGAGTAGAGGAGCAGACTGGGGGCAGAGGAGCCATACCGGTTCACCCCAGGAAGCAACCCGGACACTGGAGTCCGAGTCTGCAGAAAAGCATCAAGCCCAGCAGAAATACCGGATGACCAAGAAGACTCCAGTCTCCCGGTCATCTGTCACGTAACCAATAGGGGAGCCAGGGACCGCAGGAGAAGTCATAGCGGTAGCCCACACAGAGGTTCTTGACACTACAAAACGGGTGAGAGAAAGACACAGAGGAGGTCAGGCTTAGCTTTACACGGGTCAGAGACTTCAACGAGGTTAAAGAGACAAGGAGGCTTTATCCATCACTCACTGTGGAAATCCAGAAGTGCCTCCCGAACACCTGGAACGTACCCTGGAAAGTGCATGGAATACCATCAGTAAAGGTACAGAAACGATCCACAGTGTGTGTGTCAGTTTGTCCATCCCTGAACCCATCCGGCCTAGAGACTGCCGCAGCAGCCCGACTCCCTAATCACCTCCCTGTGCAAATCCCCGTCACCTCATCATTGCCCTGTGGGGAGCTGTACCACCCAAGCTGCCCGTCCATCATCCCCGGAGGTCTGAAGCAGCGCTGGTGCCTTCACCAGAATCCACAGGTGGCGTCACAAGACTTTATTATTTCGCGTTTTATTATTTTACCCTTTATTCAGCTGACCCCCAGAGCTACAGGCCTGGGCACCAGCCACCGAGACAGCACCCCCATATCAACGCTCGGGTACCGAGTCCCCATAGACCCCTGGGCAGGTCATCAGCCTTCTAACATAGTTCACTAAGGTGTATGGATATTAATGCATTGTTCCTAATCAATATCTTTTGATCTGGTCTTGAGACCCTTCTGCCTCGGTTATTCCATCCTCCATACCCCTTACCTAAATACCATGTCCACCTTTAGGGTCTTCCCTAATATAGATGTTTGTCTATCCCATAACTACTATATCCCTTCTGCCCCCCCCTTTTTTGAGTCCCCCTTCTGTACCCCTCTGTAATATGGGTGCCTTCTTAGCCATCACTCCCATCAGGATCATACTGACAATTCTGCCACCGATATATGTGGGTGAGATGTGTCTGAGGGATGTGATCACGATCTCTATATAAACAATGGCGGATAGCGTTACTCACTAATCGGTGCTCCTAGGTCTTATCAGCTACATAGATATCCGGAAGGATGATGCAGTGATAAGTTAACAGTCTTTATTCACAATACCTTGAATAGATGAGATGCCAGGGAAGATGAAGGGATGAAGATGAGGTAGGAGTTAGCACTGTAGATTAGAGCTGTTATAGATGCACCAGATTACAGGTAACAAGAGAATCCTTCCTCCAGTCCTGAAGCATGAGGTCAGAATGGTGGAGAGAGACAAAGCAGGAAGAGAAGCATTCCCAAGGAGGAGTTACAGACAGAAAAGATTTATGGGAGGTAAGACATACAGTGAAATGCAACAATGACCAGTAGATGGCAGCAAGGATAGCAGATGCATAGATTATACAATTAAAGCACAACATTACAAATGTCCATGTATGGCTGAAAGTCATAGATAAACTGGGAACAGCACACTGACCCTTGGCTGTATATTCTACTATACTCTCCCACCCTTTTTTATTCCTCTCTTTTTCCTTCACCTCAGGAAGTTTAGAATGAGTTCAAACACCAGAAGAGCATGCTGGGACCATGGGATATATAAAGGGTAAGGAGTAATCACAGAATGGCCACACCTGGACAAGACCTAGCTAGCTTACTAGCAGCAGAGACTGACATTAAGGCTACGTTTACATGTAGCGCTCTTTTTGCGTGTGCATGTTTTACGGCCGCTCAAACAAGTTCCGTAAAAAAACGCGGTGCATTCACAAACCGCATTTTTTTACAGGAACACTTCCCCAAAAGCGCAAGACAGAAGTGATGGCACACGGGGAGGAGGAATCCTGTGTTCCTCCCCATGTGACATGTGTTACAGCCCCTTTTTGGTTTTGCAGTGTATTAATATACACTGCGAAACCTAAATAAAAGTAGTCCAAATGTATGAAAAATAATAAAAATTGAATACTTACCCTCCGCCAGGTGTTCGGGGAGCCAGGAGCCGAGACACCCTCATCTACTGCCAAGATCTGTGATTGGCCGCTAGTGATCATGTGATATGTGATGTGCATATCACATGATCGCGAGTGGCCAGTCACAGATCACAGGCCCTGGAAGGAGATGAGATGTGTATTTCGTGGCTCTCCGAACACCCGGCAGAGGGTAAGTATTCAATTTCTATTATTTTTCATACATTTGGATTACTTTAATTTAGGGAGGAACACAGGATCGTTCCTCCCCTGTGTGACATCACATCCTGCAGCGCCGACATTATACGGGCTGGAATTGAACATCGTCTGAACGGCTGTGCGCAATTCCAGCCGGTATAATGGCCCCTATGGAGAAAGCGCATGCGTACATGCGTAAAGAATTGACATGTTGATTCTTTTTACGTTTTTCTTCCATAAAAGCCCAGCATATATTTACGCTGCGTCTGCACGGCAAAAGTGAAAGTCCATTCACTTTGCCGGCAGACGCAGACATAGGTGCTCTTTTTTTAAAAAGCAGTGCAAAAAAACGTGCACAAAAGCGCATTGTGTGAATGTAGCCTAACTCCTCAACTGCCAAAGGAAAAAAAACATGTTTAATATGAAGTCTCAATATAGACATGAGACGGAGGTCCAAAATCAGTCACAAGTCTCCTAGGTAGCGAGACCATCGTGACACATATTCATGTTTTTATCACTATCTGATATGGAGTCAGGTCCATTCCTCCTGATAGAACTGGTGTAACTGAGCCATGTTTGTATGTCTCCTCATTCTGTCATAATACTTTAAAGGTACCATCACACGCCGCAATGTCGCCGGCGAGATCGTTGGCAATTCCCGAATTCGGTGATGTGGAAACCACATTGCATGTGCGTAGTGGCGTGTGACTGGGTGATTCTACAGCTAGAAATTGCTGGTGGAGTGTCGCCTGATTGCCCTGCACTGCAGTGAAATCAGGCAATATCCACCAGGCGATTTCAGCGCATCATGGCGTGTGACAAGGCGATAGCCACGTAGAAAGCGAGCTCATTCTGGAATCAATCCCGTAGGCATGCCTGACCGTGCTGTTTTCTGCACCCCGTCTGCAGCGATTGGTGGCTTGATGGTAACGCAGTTGCGTAGGCCAATCGGAGTGGTCAGGCCGCGGTGAAACACACTCTGGTACACCTATCTCCTCGCTGTGGTCATACTCTACCCCCACATCGCTGATGTTATTGTGGCGTGTGACGTGGTGATGTGGGAAGGGAAGATCGCTTCTGGTCTTCAGCAGGCGATTTCCAGAACGCAGGATCGCCGGAGATCTCACGCAAGATAGCTATGTGTGACAGCTCTACAGTGATCTGAAAAAAGTGCCCGAAACGTGCGCGCTCACGTCAAATCGCCAGTGATATGGAAGCCATATCGTGGTGTGTGGACAGTACCTTAAGAGTTATGGCTAGTTAATTTTTCATAATAAAAGTTTCAATTATTAATTTTTATTATTTCTTGGAGAAACCCTTTAAATATCAAATACTGGATCCTTTGGCCACTTTAAATAAACGCTTATAATATCTTTCTCCCTTATGTGATGTCAAATACGTATATCCTCAATACATCAATCCACTGACTACCATAGTTTTCATACATTTATTCTGCATGGGTGGAAGAATCCTTCCACTGTGCACCAACACAGTACAAGTGCAGTATCACTTTCACATTGACCTTACTATTTTACTACACTATCATCTGACAAAAGTCTTGTGTAACTTATTATGATGCCGCATGACTCTAGATTCCATATGATGTGGTTGGATTGTGACACAATGAATCATATAAACTCCATTGGAGGAGAATAATGCCTCAAAGTAGTTTATTCAGCTGTATCTTACGGAAGGAGGAAGAGGAGACCTAAGAGGAGATAAAGCAAAATGTGGAAGAAGCAAAACTCAAAATGGTGAAAAAGGAACTTAATGATAATAATAAAGGATTTTCGGTAGTCAAATTAATACCTACGGTATTTTTTTCAGCTTTCATAGGGGATGCAGGAACTTGTCTGCTGCCACCTGAAGGCTGACATAAAGAAAACACAAATGTTGAATACGTTTTTCACAGGCTACACCCCTTAGGCTGCCTTCACATTAGCGTTCCCCTCCGCAGCGTTCTGCGGAGGGGAATCGCCATGTGTGCGCAGCGGCCGCCAGCTCCTATCTTTATAATGGGAGCGCACGGTGCTGCGCTTGACAGCGCAGGACCGTGCGCACCCAATCACTCCCATATGTGATCTGTGCGCAGGCGGATGCCTGCGCACAAATCACACACTCCCGCCCGCACCAGGGACGCGACATGTTGCATTCCTGGTGGGGACGAGATTGTGTGATTTGTGCGCAGGCATCCGCCTGCGCACAGATCACATATGGGAGTGATCGGGTGCGCACAGTCCTGCGCTGTCAAGCGCAGCACCGTGCACTCCCATTATAAAGATAGGAGCTGGCGGCCGTTGCGCACACATTGCGGACCCCTCCGCAGAACGCTGCGGAGGGGAACGCTAATGTGAAGCCAGCCTTAACTGCCACCAGGATTACAGAAAAGCACACACTTCCAATGCAAAATATCAAAAATCCACTTTTCTTAGGCGTTTCATGGGGGGACAAGAACAGGATGTCATAAACAGATTCCTAGGTTGTTAAACAACAAGAAAACAAGATATAGATGCTGTCTGAAAACTGCCGCATGCTGCCAAGACTGGCATTCATGTATACAAATATAGAAATAAGTGGAACCCACTCAGGGGTTAAAGTTTCACAATAACATGCAACTTTATTAATTCATTAAAAGCTCATACACATAAGCAAAATACAAGAAGCAATTGGTGAAGAAATCCAAGATTGGTATCACAATCAGGCTGTAACACCCGGGCTAAGTGTGGCATCAGATTATATATACCACATAGTAATGCACCAACACACACCTACCTATGGGAAGGCATCAGTTTATACATGGAAGCGCCTAGGTGGCTGGTTCTAGATCCACACTGTGCCCACGTGTCATCTAAATGTTTCATCTTTTTGAGAAGCTTTGGAAGCACTGGAGGGGGAGGTGGAGTTTGGCCTCCCCTTCACGAGACTTTCCGCTGTCTAGTCCATCCTTAATGCAGCAGCCTAGGTCACCTATCTGGCTAATCACTACTCGGATACTTCCGCTCTGTACCAGTCAGTGCACTGGCTCCCCATATAGTGTAGGAAACAATTTAAATAGCTTGTTCTCACAAAGTTTTTCACAGGGCGGCACCTCTCTACCTCTACACCCATAACTCTGTCTATCAACCTATCCATTCTCAATGCTCCGCAATTGACTTTTGACTACCATTCGCACTTATCTGTACCTTCCACTGCCAGCTCTAAGACTTTTCACAGGCTGCACCAATTCTCTGGAATGCTCTACCCCGAGAATTTAGGACTATCCACAACTTACACAGTTTTAGGTGCTCCTTAAAAACACATCTTTCTAGGGCGACCTATCACGCTCCCTAATCGAAGTCCATTATATATAACCCATTCACTATTTCTTGGACAATAACTGTAACACTGATGTATTTGTTTCTTGTTCTCTTGGCATTACTGTTCATGCTAGTGCTTTGTCACTATGCTCCTTCCCCCTACCCAGCTAGGTTACCATTGTTGTCCACGTTTGGTCCAACTATACACATGTGCTGTCCCTGGGAGCTTCACAGCATAGCCATCGACGTGGTTGTGAGATCCTTTGCTGAGCTGCATGACTATCCATGTGTGTGGACCCTGGCTGCTCCACTTCGGAGCCATCCATGGGTTGTGAGGTCCTCTGCCGAGTGGCACGGATTTCCATGTGTGCCAGGCTCGCGGCTGCTACCAGGTGCCCTAGGCCACAGTTCCTGTGTTGGGTAGGCTGGGTTCCTGTTTGTGCCTAGGGTGTGCGCAGCAATACCATCTTCACTTTTATAGGGTGGAGTGTGCACCTTGAATTGGTGTCCCCAGCCTATTGCTGTAGGTTATCACCTATTTAAAGTTTCCCTTCCCTGTTGAGCATTGCCAGAGCTTCGCATAATGTTTGCTAAACCTAACCATGTGTGTTGGTCCAACTTGCTGCCCCCGGTCTGCCATTGATTCCATCTCCAGTCCTGCCTGAAACCAGTTCTGGGAAAGCTGATGTCTGCCTGTCTTTATTGCTGGACCCATCTTGTTCATGTTTTTCCCAGCTACCAGCCTCCTTGCATTGTTTCTGGAATCATATTGTGTCATATACCTGAAGTCCTGCTGTGCCTTGTACCCTATACCTGAAATCTGTGAGTTTCCTGTATCCTGAGTCCTATGATTAAACATCTATTTGTCTTTTGAATTTGGAATCTGGTGTTCTTGCTGTGCTTGTACTATTCTGCTGTGCTTGTACCATCCAGCTCCGGTCCACTCCTGCTGTACCTGTGTCACTTAGCCCTGGTGTGTGCCTGCTGGGTTTGCACTAATCTGCTGTGGAAGCACCACCCACCTTGGGTTCGTTCCTGCTGTGCCTTTGTCATTTAGCTCCAGTCTGTGCCTGATGTGCTCTTAGTATTCTGCTGAGCTAGCACCACCCAGATCTGGTCCACTGCTGCTGGGCCTGGGTAACTCAGCTCAGGTCCGCACCTACTGTGCTTGTACTATTCTGCTGTGCTAACAGTACCTAGCTCCGGACCTCTCCTGTAGAGCCTATGTCATCCAGCTCCAGTCCGCTCCTGCTCTACATATACCATTCTGCTTAGGTTCATTTCAGCCGATGTCTGGTATCTGATAACCTCTGCCTGGTGCCTGAAGTCATGTCCGATGTCGGTATTTGATGACATCTGCCTAGAGCCATGTGTAACAACTAGTGTCTGTATTTACATATGTTGCAAACAAGTTCAAACATGAAGGTGCAGGAGACAGGAGCAGAGTTCATAAATCTTTAAAGTAACAGTTCATTCACAGTGATGCCAAACAGAAAAGTCTCTAAGGCTGCCTTCACACTACGGATTTTTAAAATCCGATGCTGTCCCATACAAAATCGGACAGCATCGGACCGATTTTGGGCCCCATGCAGCCCTATGGGCATCGCACCGAATCGGATGTGCACTAAATGCCATCCGATTTGGTCCGATCCGATTCTGTCCGATTTTTTTATCGGTGCAAAAATCGGAGCCTGCTCCGATTTTTGCACCGAAGATAAAATCTGACAGAATCGGATCGGACCAAATCGGATGTCATTTAGTGCACATCCGATTCAGTCCGATCTATTTAACATGGGGCCCTATGGAGAAGGGTCCGAGGAAACATCTGATGTCTCCTCGGACCCGATTTTAGTGTACTGAGCATGCTCAGTACACTAAAATAGCTCCTAACTGTAAAATAAGGGGTTAAAAAAAAGAAAAAAAGTTTATGCTCACTCCCCCCGAGCCCCTGCCGTCTCCCGCCATCTTCCTGCAGGCTCCCGGTGGCTCCCGCAGGCTCCCGCTGTCTGCAGAGGTCTTCTTCTGCAGCATAGGACCTGCGGTGATGTCACAGTCATGTGACCGCGGGTTACCATGGTGGAACCTGCTGTCACGTGACTGTGACATCACCGCAGGTCCTATACTGCAGAAGAAGACCTCTGCAGACAGCAGGAGCCACCGGGAGACGGCAGGAGACGTCTGGAGACGGCGGGGGCTCGGGGAGAGGTGAGCATAAACTTTTTTTTTTTTTCTTTTTTTCAGCCCGGAGGCTACGATTTAATGCCGGAATCGGATGCCTATTTTGCACCCGATTCCAGGCATCAGAAGGGAGCCGATGCTGTCCGATTTATATCGGACAGCATCGGCTCCCTAAAAATCGTAATGTGAAAGTAGCCTAAGTAACAGTTCACACTGGAAGTGACTGATAACACAACAGGCTATAAGTACCAGTTCATACCCAGGTAGGCTTGGAAATGGTATAGTCTCTGAGAACAAAGTCCAGAACTAGATACAGTGCAGAGTAGCTAAGTGAAAAGTTTTCAACAGTCCAGAGCACTGCAAATGCAATAAAATAAATGAACAGAACAGCCACAGTAGAATTTAGTACAAACATAGCTCATGTGAAGCAGAGCATGCTGGCAGTAACTGAGACAGAAACAAACCCTTGGCACAGCAGCTTGATGCAGGTAGGCAAAACTGGAAGTGAGTGCAAGTGCAGTTCAGCTGAGAATCAGACTGCAGACAAGATGGAATAGCTGATTAAGAATAGCTGGTGATGGAGCACAAACTGGAAATACACAGAGGAAGCCAGAGATTGAACAAAATACTCAAGAAAGACCTGGAAGCTGGACTGAAGCTTACGTAAGCAGAAGAGTAGGAACACATGGACAGGATGAGGTAGCAGACACCATTTTGGATAGGGACGGAGAGACACAGAAAGTAACCTGGAAAAGCGAGAATCCTCACACCGTGCCTGATGTTGTCCAGTATCCAATGTCCTGCCAATGTCCTGTCAGTGTCCAGATGTCCTCCCTATGTCCAGATTTCCTGCCTGTGTCCAGATGTTCTGTCTCTGTCCAGAGTTCCAGTACGAGTTCCTGTTTATCCAGCCCGTGTTCCAGAGTCAGTTCTGCCAGTGTTACCGGAAGTGTCCAGCTTTGTATGCCAATACTGGCCCTGCCTGAGTTTCATGTATCTGACCAGCCTGTGTCCAAAGCTGACCTGTCGGTGTTCCTGGACCGGTCTAGCCTGTGTCCTGATGTTCCACCTGTGTCCCAATGTTCGGCCTGGATCCTGGTGTCCATCTTCAAGTACCCTCTGTGCCATCACCATATGACGCCTGCTTGAGGTCGGTGTCTGATGTCCTCCTGCTGTGCCAGTGCTGTGCCTGAGGCCTGTGCCAGATGACCCTGTGACAACATTAACCCGAGATTACCTCCCTGCCATTGCATATGACTTGCATTGTGAAACAAAATTTAAAACGATGCTTACTCTTTAAACCATAGGACTTTGCAGATGACAATAATATTGCTTGTCTTAGAAACGCATCTAGCGGTTTATAGAGTGGCAGGACATAGGTACATTATTTTATTTACTTATATAATGCCATTTATTTCCGTAATGCTATACAGACATTATCTCTATCATCGTAATCTAAATTTCCTATCAGTATGTCTTTGTATTACTTGCCTGTGATTTGAATTGCTAGGTTAGCGAGAGCTTGCACTGACATGCCTGAAACGATTTCTTCTATAATAGGAGACACAAAGAGGCGCAGATTGTGCCTTATCACAAGTGACACACAAATTAACGATGGTCGTAGTGAGGTTCACTCACCTGATCAGGTTGTGAAACCCATAACCAGCTTGAGCACTTAGATCATAGCTGCTGCAGAACCTCCACCGCGTCGCAAACTGCGGGAAAACAGATAGTTCAAACTGGAATGGTGTCAACGGTCCGCGCTGCTGTTTCATTGAATACACTTGGAAGACATTGCTTTCTCCATTTCCACCTTTATTCCTCCACACGAACCAACGCGTTTCGGTGCAACCCTCGCACCTTCCTCAGGGTATATCTATATCTGGTCTTCCAAGTGTATTCATTGAAACAGCAGCGCGGACCGTTGACACCATTCCAGTTTGAACTATCTGAAAGGATTTCTTGGCTCAGTTGTTTAGACTAAGAAAAAGCTGCTTTGCAGACTTAGGGCCCTTTGACATCAGCGTTTTTTTCAACTCGCTGCAGATGCGGTGAAAAAACCGCATCTGCCGCGATTACCGCATACCGGCTGCACTTGCGGCGCGGTTGCAGCGCGGTTGCGGTAAATGCAATACTATGTATAGGCGGACTTGCGGCAGGTGCGGCAAGTGCGGTTTTGGCACTTGCGGCAGGTGTGGCCGCGAAGAAAACCGCGGCTGACAGTATTTTTTTTTCGCGGCCGCACCTGCCGCAAGTGCCAAAACCGCACTTGCCGCACCTGCCGCAAGTCCGCCTATACATAGTATGGCGTTTACAGCAACCGTGCCGCAAGTGTAGCCGGTATGCGGTAATTGCGGCAGATGCGGTTTTTTCACCGCATCTGCCGCAAATTTCAAAAACCGCTGATGTGAAAGGGCCCTTAGATGCCCAAAATGGACTGTTAAAAAGCCAAGCATGCAGCAACAAATGCAACTTTGCCAGAGATTGGGCCTTTAAATGACTCTGCATCTGACAACAACATGGTAGTTGTCCTGGATAGCAGAGAGACTGGGGGGTCCACCTTAGAAGAGGTGACCCACTGTGAAAGAAGGTTGGTTGAAAATGAATAAAGAATGTCCAGGTGAAGACATTTCTAAACGTGTTTGTCTGAGTGCTTCCATTCCCTAAATTAGATTTTGCCAAATTCAGAATGGTTGTAAAAGCACCCTGCAGTTTGAGTCTCTTGCAGGAAACAACCTTAACGGGAAGGGGAGTAGTCTGATTCTTTAATGCTCATGGGATTACTGACCAACTGCACTTAACTGTCATCCCATTTCTCTGAATTTAAAGGATCAGTCAGATTCCAGATCCAAATCAGTTAAGAGTATTCCTCTGTAGTGTAATGGGTCACTGTAGGGTGGAGCGACAAAACCAATGTGTTCTGGAAAATGATGTCAAGAGACTCCACCGGAGGAGGAACTATAGTGAATCTAACTCATCTCTCCCGTCTCTAGAGCTGAGCCATAGTCCCATCTCCTATTGCTGCATATCTTTGCAATAGGCGGCCGTCACACTCATCAATATCGTGAGCAATATTGTTAGCGATCACGTGCACGCGCGATTGCTAACGATATCGCTCACATTGCTGGTGAGATGTCACACAGACAGACTCACCAGCAATGTGGAGCAGCGAGATCGCTGGTAACTATGGTACACATCGGGTTACTAGGCGCCGCGCAGCGCTTAGTAACCCGACGTTTACCATAGATACCATCTCCCAGCATAGGCTCTGCCGCTGGGAGATCGTTCATCGTGGTGTCACACACCACGATGACGCAGATTGTTCAAGCGTTTATCGCTTGATATGAGCTCCGGCTCCCATATCTGCGATGTCACGATCAAGCGATTTTACATTGTAAAATCACTTGATTGCACGCAGCGATGCACAAACGATATCGCTTAAGTGATCAAAAAGCAGATCAGTTAAACGATATCGTTAGCAATATTGAACCGTGTGACGGCCGCCATCGTACATACTAGATTTTTTTTCTTTTATAAATCATTATTTATTAAAAAAAAACTTCAATCTCCAGATGGCCAACACAATTATCTAGCATAGTATACTCTTCAAGATTCAAATCTTAGAAAAACCCCAGACGGTATCACTGCCGGCACCGTCTCGGGTTGATTAAACAATGGAATCAAAATATTAAGCTATTAGTATAGTACCATTGTATACTTAACAAAACCTTTCTATTCTCCTTACCTCCACTCTGGCATCCAGGGTCATAGTAATCAGAAAGATAGTAACAGAGATAAGAGCAATGAAAGTTATTTAGTCAAAAATAGTAAGGAAGGGAGAAACAGCATAGGACTAAAGCCCCAGTCACACATAATGAGATCGTTAGCGAGATCGTTGTAACTGTGACGTTACAACGATCTCCCCAGCGATGTCGTTATGTGTGACATCTAGCAGCGATGAGGCCCCTGCTGTGAGATCGCTGATCGCTGCAAAGAGCTCAGGACCATTTTTTGGTCATTGGTCTCCCGCTGGTCAGCACGAATCGCTGCGTGTGACAGCGAGAGACCAGCGATCAGCGATCTCACAGGCTGGAAACCATGGTAAACACCGGGTATCTAGGCAGCACGCGCTACCTAGATACCCGGTGTTTATCATGGTTACTAGCGCTAAGCAGGGAGGATGCTGGTAACTATGATAAACAGCGGGTATCTAGGCAGCGTGCTGCCTGGATACCCAGTGTTTATCATAGTTACCAGCTTCCTCCCTGCTTAGTGCTGCCTGTAAGCAGGGAGGACGCTGGTAACCATGATAAACAGCGGGTATCTAGGCAGCGCACGCTCCCTGGATACCCGGTGTTTATCATAGTTACCAGCTTCCTCCCTGCTTACAGGCAGCGCTAAGCAGGGAGGGCGCTGGTAACATCACTTCCAGCGATGTGGGAGGTGGCTCCCAGGTCCCTGATCGCTGGGGAGATCTGCCTGTTTGACAGCTCCCCAGCGACCAGGTAATGACGCTCCAGTGATCCCGGCAGGTCGTTATCGCTGTCGGGATCGATGGAGCGTCGTTGTGTGTGACAGGACCTTAAGGTGCATTCCTTAGGATTTAACAACCACGGTAGAGCAGGGTCAAAGCCCAGCCTAAGTAACCCGCTGAACCCAGGACATTGTTTCACTGGAACAGCTCCTGAATATTTGGTGCATCTTTAAATAGAACCCATTCCGTCCATGTGAATACAAAAGAATCCTGCGTGTTTGAGAACTCGGCAGACATACCAGATTTTTTAAATAACTGACCACTCATGTCCTTAGACATCATCACCCAGGCCATTTTTCAACTCATACAATCTGCTGATAGCATACAATTAATCAATGGATTGCTCCAAGTCTGTCCCAGACGGAAACAATATCCACTGTTTCTGTATTAATTCATACTCCTTGATGTGTCCTCTAGTGTTCCTGCTCTGCTTGCCATCCTCCATACCTTGATGTTATTCGCCCTGCTGATTGATGTGCGATCCTAAAAAGTCATGCCTTCTGTAACAACACCTTCGGTCTGTGTTGCTCATCTGGACCCAGGCTGAGCCGCACCAGGTGGCTGCCTGGTTCAGTTGTGAGATCCGCCATGTTGGGAAGTTTCACTATGTGAAGTGGTCGGAGTACCGAGGTGGGAGTGCAGAGAGGTAGGCGAGTAACCTTGGAATGTGCAGCCACCGAATTAGATAAAGATATTACCCCACAAAGGGGTACTGCACCCAATCCACAGGTATGGTGCCCCTGTCCTAAGTAAACGGTATGGTAAGTCCGGACACCCACAAAAGCACCCAACACACCTGGGGACAGCGGGTGGACCCTGCAGGGGGAGGGCCCAGGTAGTCAGCGGGACTGCGGGAGGAAAGGTGGAGGGTGGAAAGTTAGGAAGAGCAGTCAGGAAGTGCAAAAGATGAACAAAAGGAAAGAGAACAGGAAGTTAGTCAGGCAGTTGGCAGAGTAAATGGAAGGAGAAGGACCCAGAGGACTTGAGCTGAGATATGACTCGTCCTGGGTCCCGGAGCAACAGGCTGCAGAGAGAAAGAAGGGTGTGGGAAGTGAGTGATACACCCGTGCACCCGAATCGGAAGTGACAGCGGAGGGGCAGGTTGCAGACCAGGGGACCGGCCCTGAAGGTGGCGAGGAGAATCCATACTCCAACCACGGAACCGGAGGCCACTAGTTCCAGGGGAGCTGTGGCCCACTCCTGGCACATCCACTGAGAAGGCAGCCATACTAGGGTCAGGGGACACGGCCGGTCACCCGACAGGACCTGTGGCTGATGGATCGGGGCACTGTGCGCGGAGTCGCGAGCAGGAGTTAGGCAAGCAGGCAGTGCTGAGGGAGGCAGCAACCAGAGGAAGGAACATAAAGGAGGTGTCCTGGGCGAAATATCATGGTTGTTGAAGGCTATTCGGACAGCGATTATACCAGAACCTGTGGTGACCGCAGAGAAAAGCTAAGTAAACCTGGTTTGGAACTCAGAACTGTGTGTGAGACTTTTCATTTCCCGCCTGAGGAGCGGTAGACTGTTGATAACCCACGCAGGGCCCTGCATGTGAACTGCTCTGATCCTTCCCTGCAGCCAGATCAGCCCTGCTGGCGCTGCACCACCAATACCTACCCCAACACCGGATGCCTTGGGGAACTGCTCCAACAATGGGGAGCGAAACCATCACAGCTGCCATTCCACCACCCCCAGAGGTCCCAGACTGTAGCAGTGGCTACCAATAGCCGCATAACATGGGTGGCATCACGATTAACCAATCCATAAAACCCGGTCTCCCCTTTCCAACAAACCCTTCCCCCTTTTTATTTATTTGACCGCTCCAGGGCCATGAATTGGGTCACGCCACCATGACATCCCATTCCTGATGACCTCGTCAAGCCCGGCTCAGAGTACCAAGCGGCCCCCACGGGGTGTGTCAGCATCATACCCTCCCAGGATGATGGGTCCTTGAGCTGTCTGTAATGGAGGTGATTGTGGAGCTAGAGCAGGGATGAACCTAGCCTCTCTGCTGCCTGAGGCAAACTGCAGAACGGTGCCCCCCAAACACAAGGATGTCAGTGCCATCACACGCACATACAAGAACCACACAAAAAAATCCAGAACAAGTATCATTAATGGCAATGGCAAGCTTGGTACAAGCATATAGACACACAATGATGGCTGCAGAGCTGGTGTCCTGTAGGCAAACGCAGTCTTGCATCCTTGTAACATACACACAGGAGGCAGCACTGATTGCTAACCCATTATCCCTGGCACACGTCTACAAAACTCTTGGCAGCTACAAAGTGGTGGCTACCTAGCACTAACTAGTCAGAAATGTGCGCCATGCATCACCGTCCACGCAACACATGTAACAACCTGCAGTCTGAGCAGCAACAAGCTGCCACTGAACTAAACTTGTAAAATGGCGCATCTTCCCTAACAAACAACCCCTCCTCCCGAAACACTTAGCCATTCACAAGTGCTGCACACTGGGCTGTCCGGAGATAATAGCATAATAGCATGGGCCTTCATATTTGATTAAGCAAAGAATGTGGGAGCGGGAAGGGGACGAGTGCCACCGACCAACAGCCGCTCAGGAGAAACATGGCTGGAATGCCTGTATGTACCGAGGGGCGGCATTGGACATGGAGTGTAAGTTGTAGCCAATCAGTCCTGCACCAGAGGGGCAAAGCATCCTGCACCAGGAGCGGACATAGAAATCATGAGGCCCCATAGCAGAAGTTCTAATTTGACCCCCCCAAAAAAAATATTTGTCTGGGTCACATACATACATCCTTACAAAGTTATTTTCCTCCTATTGAAGGCCCTACTTCCTCTTTTATTGCCACCATGAAGTATTATGCCAACAAAAAAGTCCCACAAAGACTATATGATCCCCCACAATGAATTCCTCCACAATACCCTCCATATGATGCCATTGTACCCCCTCAATTACTTGAGCAATGAATCGTGACCCTGGCACACTATAATCCCCAATAGTGACCCCACACAGCCCTCCATGTAGTATAATGGGGCTCACATCTTTTCACACTGTATAATGACCCCCAACATAGCCCTCCATAAAATATAAGGGCTACCTCATAGCCCTCCAAGTATTATCATGCCCCCACAGAGCCCTCCAAATATTATGGCTTTCATATAGTATAATTGGCTCCATATATTAAAAAGCATCATCCATAGTCACCCATTATAATGCACCCCATAGTCCTACATATAGTATAATGCACCACATAGTCCTCCATCTATAATCCCCTCCAAAAATCCTACATATAATATAATGAACCCCCATAGTCCTCCATTTAGTATAATGCACCCCATAATCCACTATATATTATAATGCACCCCTTATAGTTCTCCATATAGTATAATGCACACCCCTTAGTTCTCCATATAGCATAATGCACCCCATAATCTTACATATAGTATATTGCACCCGCAAAGTCCTCCATATCGTATAATGCAGCCTCATAGCCCCTCCATATAATAATAATAATTTTATTTATATAGTGCCAACATATTACGCAGCACTTTACAATTCGGAGGGGACATGTACAGACAATATGAGGCAATACAGAGTAACAAAAATTCAAAAACCATGAGGAGTGAGGATCCTGCTCACAATCTTACAATCTAGAGGAAATAGGGGAGGCACAAAAGGTACTAGTAACAAATGATGTTATATATGGTCCAGCCATCAAAATAATAATTAGGGGATTCATGTAATGCTGCATGAATCGGTCATCGGTTGGGGTCTGTACAAGTACAGATAAATTACTATATTATGCATGGGGTACAGACAGACAGTCTGCAGGTGCAGACAGATGAAACAAGAGGCCAGATTTGGAAAAGGGAAGATAGGAATAGTTAGACAAGTGAGGTGAGGTTATAGGCCAGTCTAAAAAGATGTGTTTTTAAGGCTCGCTTAAAACTATTGGTATTGGGAATTAATTTAATTGTTTTTGGTAAACCGTTCCAGAGAATTGCTGCAGCTCGTGAGAAGTCCTGGAGATGGGAGTGGGAGGTTCGGATTGTAGCTGATGTCAGTTTTAGGTCACTTGCGGAGCAGAGGGCACGTGTAGGGCGATAGACAGAGATGAAAGAGGAGATGTAGGGCGGAGCAGAACTGTGGAGGGCTTTGTGGGTGAGAGTGAGAATTTTATATTGTACAATATAACGGATTGGCAACCAGTGCAATGACTGCCCCAGGATAGAGGCATCGGTGAAGCGGTTGGAGAGGAATATGATCTGGCTGCTGCATTGAAGATGGATTGGAGAGGAGAGAGTTTAGTAAGAGGGAGACCAATTAATAGAGAATTGCAGTAATCGAGGAGAGAATGAATAAGGGCAACAGTTAGAGTTTGTGCAGAGTCAACAGTAAGAAAAGGTCGAATTCTAGAGATGTTTTTGAGGTGTAGGTAACATGAACAAGCGAGAGACCGGATTTGGGGAGAGAAGGAGAGATCCGAGTCAAATATAACCCCAAGACAGCGGGCGTACTGCTGAGGAGTAACGATAGAACCACATACAGAAATGGCAATATTAGGTTTCGGAAGATTAGGAGAATGACGAAACACGAGAAGTTCAGTTTTTGACAGATTCAATTTAAGGTAGAGAGAAGACATGATGTTAGAGACAGCAGACAGACAATCACCGGTATTTTGTAGCAATGTGGAGGTGATGTCAGGAGAAGAGGTGTATAACTGGGTGTTGTCAGCATAGAGATGGTACTGAAAACCAAATCTACTGATGGTTTGTCCAATGGGGGCAGTGTATAGAGAGAAGAGAAGGGGACCTAGGACTGAACCCTGAGGAACCCGAACCGTGAGGGGAAGAGGAACCAGCAAAAGATACAGAGAAGGAGCGGTCAGAGAGGTAGGAGGAGAATCAGGAGAGAGCGGTGTCCTTAACCCCAATAGATTAGAGCATAGAGAGAAGGAGCTGGTGATCCACAGTATCGAATGCAGCGGAGAGATTCAGGAGGATCAACAGGGAGTAGTGACCATTAGATTTAGCTGTTAGTAGATCATTAGAGACTTTAGTGAGGGCAGTTTCAGTAGAATGTAAGGAGCGGAAGCCAGATTGTAGAGGGTCAAGAAGAGAATAGTTGGACAGATAGTGGATCATACGGGAGTGGACAAAGCGTTCCAGAAGTTTAGAGATGAAGTGGAGATTAGAGACAGGTCTGTAGTTACCAGCATCGTGGGGAGGGGGTTGGTGAAGTGGAGAAAGGTGGACATGCCAGCATTACAAGGAGGGGGTAGGTGACACAGAGAGGGGTGGACGTGCCATCGTCTCAGGGAGGAGGGGTAGGTAATACAGAGGGGTAGACGTGCCAGAGTCACGGGGAGGGGAGTAGGTGACAGAGAGGGGTGGATGTAGCAGAGTCGTGGAGAAAGGTATAGGTGACACGGAGAGAGGCGGACGTGCCAGCGTCAAGGGGAAGCAATGGGGGGGAGGCGAACTTTACTGCCAGACAATGTCACCCTTAGGAAATAATAACAGAGAGTAACAGACACATAGTGCAGGAGAATCTCATTTCTAATCTCAACAATTTCCAGGAGCACTGCCAGCTGTCAATGAATGGAAACCTATTCTGGCTTGGAGAGTCTCACAGCGGAGGTTTGTAAAAATTTGTCAGTCTGGAGATTACAGAGAGTTGGTAAGCCACACTGTAACAAACCCTCAGCACTGACAGGAGATAGTTTGGCACCCCAGGGTTCATTGCCACAGATACACCTGGGACAGAGAAGGATCTCCACATCAGTTAAGCCTGCACACAACACCTTCCACTCCAGACCTGAAGGGGAGCTCTACAAACCGAGTTCAGGCGAGGTCCCCTATAAATTCAGGCTCGGAGGCAGAGTTAATGTGCAGTTCCACTGAGGAGTGTGAAGACATCCTGGTGACGGAGCTGTCCTAAGCCCGTACCAGTGAGCACTACTAACCTGCGTGAGGGACCCTAGAGCGAGGGTCGGAGGCAAGGAGTAGTAGTAGCAGGGGGAGTGGAGCCATACCAGTTTGCCCCGGAGGAACAGCACCCAGAAACTGGACACCAGAGTCTCTCACTGCAAGGGATCTATCAGCCAAGCAGTAAAGACCCGAGGCCAGGGAGAGTCCAGATCTCCTGGCCACAGCAGCACTTGAGGCACAGCCACTTAGCAGATCCTGGGACCACAGTGGATACAGCGGTGCCCGCAGCAGAGCTCTCACCACCTGCCATACAAGTGAGGACAGCAAGAGAGGGTCAGGGCTTAGCTTCAGACAGCCTGGGACCAAGACACACACAGCACAGAATGGAGGCCTCATAACTGGCCAAGTGTGGAGATCCTGAACTGTTACCAGACCACGCAGACCATCAGAGACTGTATCCTGGACTATACCTGAATCATCAGTAAAAGTTACGGAAACATTAACCTTGTGGGTGACTGTTATTGCGGCCCCTGCTCCTGCTCCCTCCATAGACATAGACTGTCCTGCAATTCCCATACACTACAACTATCCCAGGGAGCCTACAGGGAGCATAACCATCTTACTGCCCAAACATTACCCTGGAGGACTGACCCGCAGCATCAGCGGTAACCATACCGGTACTTAGGTGGCGTCACAAATCACTTTTATTTTTATTATTATTTTTGCATTGACTCTTTTAAGCGACCACCAGGGCCACGGGACCGGGCACAGGCCCCAGTGACATGCCCTGTGAATCGACGCCCTGGGGTGGGTCAATAGTTTGAGTAGAATCTGGGTGTTTAAGCTACAAATGTCTGTGACAAACTGCGAGTGGCCCCTCTCCAGTTTATAGGTCTGTACTGCTGCCAGGGAGTGGGGGGGGAGGGGGGAAGTATTCATAACCACATATTCCTCCCCATCAATAGGGATCCCTAGAGCAGGATTAAGGATCTTTTAGGAGGAGGACAATTCTCCTCTGTCTCCAAACAACTCTTTGATGTCATCATAATGATTGAAAAACTGCGAACGGGGACTGACCCCTCCATAAACAGGATAACATCCCCCACCCTCCGCATAACCAGGAGGGAAGGAGCAGTAGTGACGATTGTACCTACGGTCAGGGGTTGTACTTGATATCCGGCTCCGTCATGCTGGGGGCAGCAAAACCTTTGGCTGAGGAGCCGCTCCCCTCTCTCCTCCAGGAGATTTGAAGGCAGATAGTGTCCGGGCTCGGTGCACATATAGCGGGTGCGGCGGCCACCATAGCAGTCGCTGTCTGCAGGGCAACTGCCATATTACAAAATTCTCCTCATGACAAAGGCATACAAAATAAATTTCCAAATGTTCCCCACGGCATACCAATGTTTAAAGATATTACCAAAAAATGAAGTGTCGCAAAATGTCAGACATATGGCTTACCAGGTGGGGCTAGAGACCATTCAAGAGAAACAGACCAATTTTTTTCTCAGATGTCATCCTCCTAGTGCCGGGGTCGTGTAAGCACGGCAATTGCTCATTCACCAGTCATTCCAAATTAGACTATGAACATATGGCGCCACTATAAGAATAAACCAGACTAAGATCTGTGTCAAACTTATATTATGTTCAGAGTGATGACAAAGTAAAATCCTCAGCAACAACTGCCTTGCTTCCGGGATACTACACATTTTATACTTCTAATAATCTAGGCGGGAGTATTCAAAACTGGGTGTATTAACTAGTGTGTTAGGTGGTCTACATGCTAATATACACGTATAGATTGGTTAATTGTAATTAGTATGCTATCTTCTTTCTTGAGTTCACGCCTCTCTCCTCGGTGTCATCTCCAAACTGGCAGCCGGTAACTTGAAGGTCATCTGACATTCCTTTCTCAACACTTTCTTCAATAGAAGCCTTCATAGACAGGTTTTATCTCTGTTGTTCCCGTCCATCCCCCAATTCTGCGTCTCCTTCCAGCGGCATCCATATATTCTGTAAAACTTAAACTCACACATAAAATGGCACAAGAGGCCTGAGGGAAGGCCTAAGATAGAGGCAGTGGTGAGCAGACAAAATGGAAGAAGGAGAGAGAAAGAGAGAGCAAAGTAATCAGGATAGATATAGTGAGACAGACAGACAAAGAAGAGTATACAAAGAGAGAAAGACAGACAAAGAAATAGACAGAAAGAATATAAAAAGATATAGAAAGAAGAACCGTCTATATCTACTATATATATATGAGTAAATATGAAAAAACTTTAATATTTCATTCCGAGTATTATTACAAACATATTAATGATTATAAGACATATTGCTATTCTATAAATCTATAGGAAATTGCCAGATTTCCCCCACACTAGTTGCAGGTTTTATTTTACTGAAGCAGGTGGACTGAATTTTTTTCTACATTGACGTTTTACAATGTATCATTTAAAAAGAAATGACACTTAAATGGAACTCTGAAGTACAAAGTATGTGTCATCCGTTTTACACAAAGCTTCATAGACTTTAATGGCTAGGTCTGATCCACAAAATGGATGTGAATAGGACAAGCTCTGAGTCTCAGAGACATGGATTCATTTTTAAAACTGTTTTAACTCAATGATACTCTATGAGTCAGTATGATCTCTAAACAGAGAGCACTAGGAAGTGTCACACGGATGAGTGCATGTAGCCTTAATCTAGCAATTCTGTGGAACACATATCGGTATAACCAATTGCTGATTAAAGGCATTTTGAAGCATTTATACTTTAACCCCTTCACCATCAGACAATCATCCATTTTTTTTTTTTCTCTCCTTCCAAGAAGCCATAATGTTTTTATTTTTCCCTCAATATAGCCATTGCTTTGCACAGGAATGGGGAACTCCAGGCCTCAAGGGCCGCCAACAGTTCAGGTTTCGGGATTTTCTTAGCATTGTGCAGGGGTTGGAATCATCACCAGTGTAGGTGATTCAATTATAACCTGCGAAATACTAAGGAAATCCTGAAAACCTGCACTGTTGGCGGCCCTTGAGACCTGGAGTTCCCCACCCTGGTTTTGCCGGACGAATTTACTTTTAATTGACACCATTCATTCTGCCATATAGTGTACTGGGAAATGGGAATTATATTCCAAATGCAGTGAAATGCAAAGACGTGCAATTACACAATTCTTTATTTTAGTTTTTTTATTTACCATGTTCAATATATGGTAAAACTGACCTGACATGATGATTCCCCAGGTCAGTATCAGTATGCAGGTACGAATTATGTATAGTTTTATTTAATTTAAGTGATGAAAAAATTCAGAAATTTTTAAATGTAAAAAAAGAAAAATTTGCTTTTGTCGCTATTTTTAAACACCTGTAACATTTTACGTTTTTGGGACCTGGGGCTAAATAATTGTTCTTTTTTTGCGCCCCCAGCTAACATTTTTACTGATACCAGATTTGGGTATGTTTTGATTGTCTCTTATTGCATTTTACTGCAATGTTGCGGTAACCAAAAAACTAACCCTGACATTTTGATATTTGTTGTTGTTAGATAGTTTACCAATCAGACTAATTTGTTTAAAATTTTTATAGATTGGGCATTTCTGAACCTGACAATACCAAATATGTGTATTTTTGTTAATTTATTTTCAATCGATCAAAAGCTTTGAGTCAAACTTTTGTGTATTTTTAAAAAAATGTTTCACTTTACTTTTTTCCCCTTAGAGCACTTGAAGCTACAAACGTCCAGTCGCCTGTGCTATACAAAGCAGTGCATCAGCATCAGCACTGCTCTCACTGCTCTGTACAGCAGAGATCACTACCTCTTCTCACAGCGTCCAAAAGAGGATCACAATGACAGATACAGGGGTCATCAGCTGACCTCCGGCTTTCATGACAACCCAACAGTGCCTCGTGATCATGGTACAGGGGCACCGATGGGCGGGATTAGTGATGCGCTTCTTATCAGCACGTGCTAAATGTTGCTGTCAGAAATTAACAGTGGCATTTAACTGGTTAACAGACGTACGTGGATCTCCAATCCACCCGTGGCAGTTAGAAGCAATTGATGGCTGATTAAATTAGCTGTCAAGTTCCAGGAAAGATGCAGGCTTAGGCTGGTTTCACACTGCGGTCAGATCAGGTTAGGTCAAGTCAGGTTTTGTGTTTCAAAACCAGGAGTGACTCCAAAACCTAGAACAGCTGTCAATCTTTCAATTATACTTTTTCTCTGCAAGTTCCTCTCCTGGTTTTGAAACATAAAACCTGACCTGACCTGATCTGACCGCAGCGTGAAACCAGCCTTAGAGTGTGAACCCACATCAAAGGCTCAAACTTGGCCAACTATGTAAATATACGTCATCAGTTCTGAAGAGGTTAAACTATGTACTGAGCATTAAGAAAATATTAGTAATTTTCATATAAAGTTAAAAGTTAACACAGCAGGAATGAATGTGTCATATGGATTTATGTCTTTTTGCATCAATGAAGGAATGTACTCCGCAAACCATTTGGGGGCATCACAACCCTGGACCAAACTTCAGAGGACAATAAAAAACTTTCACACTCCTTACCTATGAACTCCTCCAATACTTACTGCCACATCTGTTTCTCCCCATCCAATACTGATAGTTCTGCTTTACATCACTTGTCTTATTTACTGCACTATTCCTGTATCCTATTGTGTATGACTATGTGACTCTTCTGATCTTGTGTTATACCATGCTTGATGAAGAGACCTGAGTAGTCTGAAAAGCTTGCTATTTGTTATGTTTTCAGTTAAGATGAAAACACTGACGCCACTTTTTAAGCAGTGTGAACAGGTGCAAAAGTGAACATGAAATATACTATAATAACTACCGTAAACACTATGAAACGCTAAGGTATGAAACATTGTATATAGGATTTTAGTCATGCATTACTGCTGAGGAAGTAAATTGAAAATTGTGTCAGTGCATAAAAAAGGCCAGTTTTATGTGAGCCCACCAGATAGGCTAGAGACATTAAATGTGTGCAGTAAAGAGATACACATTGGTGGTGGCTGCTGGACTTACATAAAACTGGGCTTTTTTATGCGCTAAGTGTCTCCGTTTTTCAATGTATTAGCAACGCCCGTAGGGCCGTGGGGTACTCGGTAACCGGGCCAGTCGGTTCGGTGGGAAGTCACGATGGAGGTGACCTTTGTCCATGGCCCTGGGCGTGCAGTAAAAGGGGATTATTTACAGGGGATAGTTTGTGACATCACCTGTGGTACTTGGCCACGGGTGGCTGATGCTGCAGGATATGACTGCTGGAGCAGATGGTAGTGCAGCCAGCATGGTAAAGCTCCCCACAGGTGAAGCTCGGCCCCAGGGATGGTGTAAACAGTCTATAGTAGTGGTGATGATCGTTGGGGTGCAGGACAGAGGGTGCAAGTAATAATGTGAGGAAACAAAAGGTGTGTAGTTTCCGTTACCTTTACTTGATAGATGGTATTGCACAGTGGCGGACCCAGACTGTAGTGGGCCCCGGTGCAAGAGATTTTTCAGGGGCCCCCTTCCCCCCCATTTCCACCCAGGTACCTTATAGATGACCTTGTCTCTGATCGGGGTTGTCTTTTTCTTTTCTTCATCTTGTCCTGACGCCATGATGACTTTTCACGTCTTTGCAGACTTCCATCTTCTCCACTTTTCTGCAGCACATCCTGACACGGTGCCCTTAAAAATAAGAGTGTCATTATAATTCTGTCAATAAAAATATCTGCCCTACACTGCACTCCTGAACAAATAATCCCACTGTCCTCTCACACTGTGTCCTCTATACTGTACCTTCTCATCACACTCTCTCTCTTCAACATACTGTCTCATCCTTGCTGTGGCCTCACACTGTCACCCCATGCATCCTCCTCTACCCCATGCAACCCCCCACACAAACACATAGTACCCAGTCATGTCTGCATCCATCCCGCCCCCACGCTACCCAGTCTTTATTATGTTTGACCTCACATTTTTCTTATCCCGTACTCTCTCCAAACTACCTCCGTACTCATCACCCACTTGCTCCCCATACTATGTCTGCACACAAAATACCCCCTCACCACCATACTCCGTCCCTCCTTTCTCCTCATACTGTTACTGCACCCAACACCCCCTGACCCACCATTCTGTGTCCATACCCATTCCTCCTCATTCCACATATTGTGTCTGCACCCACCTCCCCTCACTTCCTATACTTTTTCCGCACCCATTCCCCTTAGCTACTCATATTGTCTGCACACATGCCCATACTGTGAACGTAGATTTAGCCTATGGCTCCCCATACTGTGTCTGCACCTATCACCCCCTTGCTCCTCATTCTCTGTTCTCAAATCCTGTCCTCCATTTGCTGCACATGATACACTCCCCCTCCCTCCATTTACAGACCATCACATGCACCCCCTCCTCCATTTGCAGACCATCCCTCTCCCTCCCCCTGCTGACCATTACTCTCCTCTCCCCTCCTCCCTCTGCTGACCATCACACTCCTCTCCCCCCCTCTGCTGACCATCACTCTCCTCTCTCCTCCCTCTGCTGATCATCACTCTGCTCTCCTCCTCCCTCTGCTGACCATCACTCTCCTCACCCCTCCTCCCTCTGCTGACCATCTCTACTCTCCCCCTCCCTCTGCTGACCATCTCTCCTCTCCCGCTCCCTCTGCTGACCATCTCTCCTCTCCCCCTCCCTCTGCTGAACATCTCTCCCCTCCCCCTCCCTTTGCTGAGCATCACTCTCCTCCCCCTCCTCTTCCATTTACTGAACATAATAATGTCCCCCACCCTCTCCCTCTCCCCCAATTACGCTGGCATGAGGACTCCATCTTCGGTGTCTTCAGCTCCATTAGAGTGGAGCACTTTCCGGCGCTGCTGTTTCGCGCCTCTGCGGCGCTGTGACGTCGGCAGCGTGGAGATGATCACCCTGACGTCACCCTGACCCGGAAGTGTCCACGGTCAGGGCTTCAATTCAACTAGCTGATCAGTGGGAGCCGACACTTTCTCTGAGCCGCCATCAGTTTGATGGCGGCTCAGAGAGAGAATGTCCGACTCACACTGCAGCCGCTGGGGAGTCACCGTGACTGCACACTGCCGACGGCGCCCACCTGCCTTGCTGCACCCCGGGCCCCCCTTCAGGTACGCTGCTGGGCTCTGCCCCCTGCCCTTGGGGCTCGGCCAGCAGCAGAGTGACAGAGGAGGAGCCCGGGCTGTCAGTGTCTCTGGGCCCCCCTCCTGGCCTCTGCAGCCCGGTACCCCCCCTGGAGTCAGCCCTGTGAGGCACAGCACCCCACGGGGGAGTGAATGGCGGCCGCGGCGCTGTAATCTATCAGCGCACCCCCCCTCCCGGAACGGACTGCCGCTGGAGCCTTCAGGGGCCCCCTAGCTGGCCGGGGCCCTGGTGCAGCTGCACCAGCTGCACCACGGTAGTTCCGCTCCTGGTATTGCAGTCCGGGGTACTGGTTAGAGGTGTTAGAAGGGATCCGGCCGGCCTGGAAGCATTCGGAGATCCACCTCAACAGGCGGGATTGGAGGCCTTCCTGCTGCGCTCTCTTTTCAGGTCCCTGCATCTTATATCTAGGCTGCGGCCCTTCTCCTGCTTGATGGTTCTGACCCGTTTGGCAGGCAGCACGAGCCTCTCTCCAATGCCACCTTGATGAAGGCAGCTCCAGGCTCTCAGGATGCTGCTGTGCCGCCAGGTAATCGATGTGGCCAGGGGACTTGCAGCCTCCTGTCCTCCAGATAAGGCTGTTGGGATGTGCAGCACCCGCACAACCAAGGACTCTGGCGTTCTTTTCCTAGCACTCTGCTCCGGGGTGAGCTCAATCGCAGCTCCACTCCCCAGAGCGCTTCTCCTCATGTCCTCTCTCTTTCTTCTACTAAGACGTTCTGCCTAATCCCTCCTCCGTGCCAGAACAGGGCAGCTGCCTGAAGTTGGGTTCTAGAGCTCCCCCTTCTGGCCCAGAGTCAGGAAAAGTTTTGCATGCTGGTGTTACTTAGCGTGGGGACCTCCTACTGCTTCCAGGTATGACATCACCCCCTGTGAGGGAGGCAATGCCACTGTGGCAACCGGACTCCTGGGGTGCCACATATCTCCTTAGCAGTAATGCACATCTATATTCCTATGCTCAATGTTTGCATATATTAGCGTGTCAGAGTGCAGCTGTATAATTATAACATCTTTCCAGTTAGGCATTAAAAGGTATTAACCACTGAAAACTCTTAAATGTTAATATTTTTCTATCAACTGGCTGACCTGACAACTAGCAGCATGTCTCTAAGCAATAGGTCACATTGCTCAGGCACTTTGTGGTTCCCCACTGGGTAGGCCACCACCACAGGCACTGAACTCCTCCATTAGGCTGCCTTCACACTGGTGTTCCCCTCCGCAGCGTTCTGCGGAGGGGAATCGCCATGTGTGCGCAGCCAGCGCAAACCCCTATGTTTAGAATGGGGACGCACGGTGCTGCGCTTGACAGCGCAGGACCGTGCGCACCCATTCACTCCCATATGTGATCTGTGCGCAGGTGGACGAGATTGGGTGATTTGTGCGCAGGCATCCGCCTGCGCACAGATCACATGTGAGAGTGAATGGGTGCACACGGTCCTGCGCTGCCAAGCGCAGCACCGTGCGCTCCCATTATAAAGATAGGAGCTCGCGGCCGCTGCGGTCACATTGCGGACCCCTCCGCAGAACGCTGCGGAGGGGTCCGCAAATGTGAACCCAGCCTTAGAGGCAGAGTAGTGCCTCTGCTCTCCAGGTGCTGAAACGGTGCAGTTGAACTTCACACACACACAACACTTAGGACCCTGGGATGGTGGGAGGACCAAAGCGTAGCCGGAAGGGAAAAGGAAAGTGCAGCAAGTGTGAAGTTAGTCAGTAGAAAAGAGAAGGAAGAGAGAGACCATTGGAAAGGAGTGGAGTGGAAGTCGGGAGTGTAGGGGCGGTGTGGTGCTGACTCCCGCGGGCTGGAGCACGACCACGCTCGCCCCAGGAGGGGAAGACCAAGAGTTGTAGAGGAAGAAGGGAAACCTTGAGGTACGGAATGAGACGTAGATCCCCATATGCCCGTATCTGGCGAGACAGAGGGGCTGGTGGATGACACAGGGACCCGGCCCTGAACACAGTGCGGAAGCTTCATGCCCGGACCGTTGAATAGGAGGCCCCAAGCTTCTAACTTGGAGAAGGCGGCCGAACTAGAGAGCAGTGCCCCGGGAGGGCGTCACAAATAAGCAATCGTGGCTGTCGGTACCTGAGTTCTGTGCTGGGGAGGCGCTAAGTGAGGAGCAGCGAGACGAGCTTTTAGCATGAGAAAACGACCAGAGACAGAAACACCTAGTGAGATGGAAAGGGACATCAACCAAGGCTTTCCTGGACTGACCCGGTTCTGGAGACAATGCTGAACCGGGGGTTGGCAAGGGTAGCACTCGGCGGCCATGCTGAAAACAACTGAGTAAACGTAACAGAACTCCAGCTGTGGTGTGTGAGACTTTCTTTAGCAGTGACCACCAGCCACAGAGGCCGCATGAGACACTGGGGTGCTGATGACCTAATGAACATCTGCCAAGGTACAAACTGACTCCTCCATCCTACAGCCCTGGGGAACGCGCTCCACCTGCGGGAAGCAGAACCATCCAAGCTGTCGGTCACCATCACCAGAGGTTCTGAGGCAGCGGCAGCCACCCTGGCTGCATGCCGCTGGTGGCGTCATGAATACCCCTTTCCCTAGTCATCCCCCGTTATCTACCCCTGTTTATTAAAAATTACACTGTCAGGGTCACGGGATCGGGTCTCGGCCCCGTCTGTCCCCGTGAAAAGAACCGAGAAGTGAAGAACAACAAGCTGCCCGATTCCCGAGTACCCCCGGCCCTGGAGCGGGCGTGTCAACTTCTTATAGGGGAAAGGTGCCTTAAAGAGGACCTGTCACCAAACCAGGCATGGTGATCTAATTACAGCACTGGATGCAGCACGTCTGCAGCATGCAGACAAGGGGTCACCCAGCACTTGAGCAGCCCTGTACCCCGAGATAATACACTTAGAAAACTTACATGCTCCAGCCACTAAGGAGGTGGCTAGGGGCTGCAGCCAAGGGCAGATTCACACCCCCTGCATGTGTAATCTGCCCACCGCTGCCAATCATTCTCTCCCTCTTCAGCAGCATTTAAACAGAGGTTTTTTGTTTTTTTTCCAGAACTTGCCGTTTGGCTCCGCCCCTCAGGGGGCGGGGCTAAACAGACTTTCTGGGAGAGAGAGAAAAAAAACCTCTATTTAAATGCTGCAGAAGAGGGAGAGAATGATTGGCAGCGGTGGGCAGATTACACATGCAGGGGGTGTGAATCTGCCCTTGGCTGCAGCCCCTAGCCACCTCCTTAATGACTGGAGCATGTAAGCTTTCTAACTGTATTATCTCAGGGTACAGGGCTGCTCAAGTGCTGGGGGACCCCTTGCCTGCATGCTGCAGACATGCTGCTTCCAGTGCTGTAATTAGATCACCATGCCTGGTTTGGTGACAGGTCCTCTTTAAATACTCTGTGCTTCCAGGGTGAGCACTTCCAGGCAGACATGTTGCGCACGTGACTTAAGTGAGCTCCCAGGAGACTATTGCAGCGTGCGCGGGCTCCAGGAGCCAGAAGCAGGGGAGGGAGCCTGAGCAGATTCTTATATCATGGTTTACATGTAAATCTCTGAAATATGTGATTCATACAATGCCCTGTTGGAAGATTTCCTATAATGAGGCCGAGGGAGTTATTTTTGACTGTCTTGTCTGTGTCTGGCCTATGATCCAGTGGTGTCTTTCTTTTAAGTGTGCATAAAAGGACAATGTCAGTTTTGTGCACTTCTTAAAAGACTGGCACCACTTAACGGAGGCCAGACTAACTCTGCTGCCTCACTATAGTGGATGGATCACTTGCGGAGTTCATCTGATTCACGTCATTTGGATATTTAGATGGAGACCCCCGATGTAATTGCTCAGTGTAGAGCACAGTATAAATCTGAACCAAAATTTTATTGAAAAGGTTCCCAATATGCTTCAACTCAATCCACAGAACAAAAAGTCCCCACTCAGGTCCATTATTGGTAGCACAGAGGCTCTGGAACAGCGCTCCTTGCCCCCCCTCCTCCCCCCCCCAAAAAAAAATCAAACCAAATCTATGCTCCTGAGTTCAAATGCCCCCTCCCTTTTGAACCCCACAGTGTGTATATACCACATTTTGTGTCCAAATGCTTAGCTTTTCTGTAGTGAGGAGAGTCCGCTTAATTTGCAGGGTAACTGTCTTCAGGAGCATGAGCTGGGCACAATGTACTGTTCACTACAATGCCAGATTTGCAGGGTAACTGCAACATCCACCAGTAAATCAGCTCCCAGCCTTCAAGTGCTGTTACTCCCATTCTTTCCCACATTTCCTCCGGCTCACTCTCCACATTTGACCCAGTTACTGAAGAAGAAGTCTCCAAGCTCTATTCCTCTCGTCCCACTACATATGCCACTGACCCCATTCCCTTACACCTACTCCAGTCCCTCTCTCTGCTCGTCACTACTCACCTAACCAAAATCTTCAATCTCTCCTTCTCCTCTGACATCTTCCCCTCCTCCTTCAAACATTCTATCATTATTCCATTACTAAGGCTACTTTCACACTACGATTTTTGTAAAATCCGATGCTGTCCGATATAAATCGGACAGCATCGGATTCTTCTAATGCCTGGAATCGGGTGCCAAATAGGCATCCGATTCCGACAGAAAATAGGATGCCAGCCCTCCTGTCAGATCGCTCCCTGAGAGCTGTCAGTTTCTCCCCCGGTCCTCTTCTTTATCCCCTGTGTCTCCCCTCTTGGCCCCCGGTCCTGTGTCTCCCCTCTTGGCCCCGGTCCTCTCATCCCCTGTGTCTCCCCTCTTGGCCCCCGGTCCTGTGTCTCCCCTCTTGGCCCCCGGTCCTCTCATCCCCTGTGTCTCCCCTCTTGGCCCCCGGTCCTGTGTCTCCCCTCTTGGCCCCCGGTCCTCTCATCCCCTGTGTCTCCCCTCTTGGCCCCTGGTCCTCTCATCCCCTGTGTCTCCCCTCTTGGCCCCCGGTCCTCCTATGCGTCCTCCTCCTCTCCTCTTGTCCTCCTCCTCTTGTCCTCCCCTCTCCTCCTCTCCTTTCTCACCTGTCCACGACTCCTGCACGGTCCTGCGCGTCTCCGGTGCCTTGCTGTTCTGTCTCAGTGCTGCCAGGACCTCTCGTGATGTCACAATCACATGACTGCCTGCTATTGGTTCCTGGCAGTCATGTGATTGTGACATCACGGCAGGTCTTATCAGCACAGACTGCAAGATACCTGGAGACACCGGAGATGCCGGGAGACGACGTGGGCCTCGTGGACAGGTGAGCATAGATTTTTTTTATTTTTAATTAACCCATTAATTCACTTTTGGAGCGATTTTAGTGTACTGAGCATGCTCAGTACACTAAAATCGGTCCGAGGAGACATGAGATGTTTCCTCGGACCCTTCTCCATAGGGCCCCATGTTAAGTTGATCGGGTCGGATCGGATGTGCACTAAATGCCATCCGATCTGGTCCGATCCGAATCTGTCAGATTTTATTTTCGGTGCAAAAATCGGAGCAAGCTCCGATTTTTCCACCGATAAAAAAATCGGACAGATTCGGATCGGACCAGATCGGATGGCATTTAGTGCACATCCGATTCGGTCCGATGCCCATAGGGATACATGGGGTCCGAAAATCGGTCCGATGCTGTCCGATTTTCATCGGACAGCATCGGAAATGCTAAAATCGTTATGTGAAAACAGCCTAAAGAAAACTTCTGTTGACCCATCCTGCACAAATAATTGTAGACCAGTCTCCATTCTCCCCTTCATCTCTAAACTCTTGGAGCGCCTGGTCTACACCCGCCTCACCCGTTACCTCTCCACTCACTCTCTTCTAGATCCATTACAGTCTGGTTTCCGCCCCCTACATTCTACAGAAACTGCCCTCACCAAAGTGACCAATGACCTTCTGAAGGCAAAATGTAATGGTGACCACTCTCTGCTTATTCTCCTTGACCTCTCTGCAGCTTTTGACACTGTTGACCACCGTCTCCTACTCTCTGCTGCACTCCATTGGTTTAAAGGACACCGCTCTCTCCTGGTTCTCATCCTATCTTTCTGACCATTCTTTCAGTGTATCATTCGCTGGCTCCCCTTCCTCCCCTCTTCCTCTCACTATTGGGGTCCCTCAGGGTTCAGTCCTTGGCCCTCTTCTCTTCTCTCTCTACACGACTCCTGACCTAACCCTTGCTGTGTTACAGAACACCAATGACTGCCTAGCTGCAGTTTCCAATATCATGTCCACTCTATACCTGAAATTCAAGCTTTCCAAAACTGAACTTCTTCTGCTCCCGCCCTCCACTAACCTCCCTAAATCTGATATCTCTCTCTCAGTTTGCGGCACCACGATAACGCCTAGGCAGCAGGCCCGCTGACTGGGTGTTATGTTTGACACTGATCTCTCCCTCACCTCCTATATACAATCTCTCATCCGCTCTTGTCACTAGCACTTGAAGAACATTTCTAGAGTCCTCCCCTTTCTTACCATGAAAACAACAAAAACCCTCACCATGGCCCTACTCCATTCCCGCCCTGACTACTGCAATTCTCTATTGATTGGCCTCCCCCGCTCTAAACTTTCCCCTCTCTAGTCCATCCGTAATGCAGCAACCAGGATCACCTACCTGGCCAATCGTTACTCAGATGCCTCCGCTCTGTGCTAGTCACTGCACTGGCTGCCCATATACTGCAGGATCCATTTCAAACTGCTTGTTCTCACCCACAAAGCTCTTCACAGTGCATCACCTCCCTACACTATCACCCCACCCATTTTCTACGTTCTACAAATGACCTTCGACTAACATCTGCACTAATCCGATCCTCCCACTCCCGGCTCCAAGATTTCTCCCGAGCTGCACCAATTCTCTGGAATGCTCTACCCCAAGAAATCAGGACTATCAACAACTTGCATAGCTTTAGACACTCCCTAAAAACACATTTTTTTAAGGCGGCCTATCATGCTCCCTAATAGAAGTCCTTTGTATTGTATATAGCACATTCAGTATCTCCCTGGTCATAACTCTTCCTCAAGCCCCACCAAACCCAAACGCTCTACACAGATTGTCTGGTGACCACTCATTTCTATTCCCCGCTTCCTCAAGATCCCTGGACCATCACTGTAATAAGCCACTGTACTTTGTCTAACCGCCATCCTGTTGTAGATTATAAGCTCTTTTGAGCAGGGTCACCCTTTTTTTTGCTTTAACTATTCTATTGTACTTTTTACATTGATTCTATGTTTATTGTATTGTATTGTATCTAATTACTGTACTGTATTTTTTTACATTTTTTCTCTGCTTTATTTATTGTACTTTTTACATCAATTCTCTGGTTAGTGTATTGGATTTTTTCATAGATTCTCTACTTTACTTACTGTATTGTATATTTTATATGTTACCTATGACCGTTTGTATATCACTGTATTGTAAAGCGCTGCGGAATATGTTGGCACTATATAAATAAAGATTTATTTATTATTATTATTACACTACACCACACACACCAACCTGACGTAGTGTATGTCAGGTTGTGCTGTCGTGTACGTCAGGTTGGTGTGTGTGAGGTATAGTACACACATACACTACACCACACACACCAACCTGATGTAGTGTATGTCAGGTTGGTGTGTGGTGTGGTGTAGTGTACGTCAGGTTGGTGTGTGTGGTGTAAACTACACCACATATACACTACACCATGCACACCAACCTGATGTAGTGTGTGTCAGGTTGGTGTGTGGTGTAGTGTACATCAGGTTGGTGTGTGTGGTGTAAACTACACACATATATACTACACCACGCACACCAACCTGATGTAGCGTATGTTAAGTTGGTTTGTAACCTGATGTAGTGTATGTCAGGTTGACGTGTGGTGTGGTGTAGTGTACGTCAGATTGGTGTGTGTGGTGTAAACTACACCACATATACACTACACCACGCACACCAACCTGATGTAGTGTATGTCATGTTGGTGTGTGGTGTGGTGTAGTGTACGTCAGGTTGATGTGTGTGGTGTAAACTACACCACATATATACTACACCACGCACACCAACCTGATGTAGCGTATGTTAAGTTGGTTTGTAACCTGATGTAGTGTATGTCAGGTTGGCGTGTGGCGTGGTGTAGTGTACGTCAGGTTGGTGTGTGTGGTGTAAACTACACCACATATACACTACACCACGCACACCAACCTGATGTAGTGTATGTCATGTTGGTGTGTGGTGTGGTGTAGTGTACGTCAGGTTGGTGTGTGTGGTGTAAACTACACCACATATATACTACACCACGCACACCAACCTGATGTAATGTATGTCATGTTGGTGTGTGGTGTGGTGTAGTGTACGTCAGGCTGGTGTGTGTGGTGTAAACTACACCACATATACTACACCACGCACACCAACCTGATGTAGCGTATGTCAGGTAGGTTTGTGGTGTGGTACTGTGTACGTCAGGTTTGGTGTGTGTGGTGCATACTACACCACACATACACTACACCACGCACACCAACCTGACATACACTACACCACACACAGACCAACCTGACGTACACTACACCACACACACACTCACACACACCAGGTCCCCACTCAAAATCATCACTCCTTCCCTTCCAGAGCTTTCCCACCACATATGGGGCATCCATACAGTCAGAAGAAATTGTCCAACACATTTTAGGATCCATTTTATCCTGTTGCCCATGTGAAAATGAAAAACATTGAGGCTAAAAGAACATTTTTGTGAAACAAAATTACTTTTTCATTTTCACAGCTCAATGTATAAAGCACTTAGGGGTTGAAAATGTTCACCACACATCTAGAAAAATTTCTTGGTGGGTCTAGTTTCCAAAATGGGGTCATTTGTGGGGGTTTCCACTATTTCGGCACATCAGGGCTTTCTAAACACAACATGGTGTCAGCTAATGATTGCAGCTAATTTTACATTCAAGTCAAATGGCACTCCTTCCCTTCCAAGTCCTGCCGTGCACCCAAGCAGTGGTTTTTGACCACATGTGGGGTGTCGGCGTATTCAGCAGAAATTGTACAACAATTTTTAGGGTCAATTTGCTACTGTTTTTCTTGTGAAAATGCAATATATGAGGCTAAAATAACATTTTTGTTGGAAAAAGTGATCTTTTCATTTTTTCCTTTCACGTTGCTTTAGTTCCTATGAATTCCTGAAGGGTTAATAATCTTCTTGAATGTAGTTTTGAGTAGCTTGAGGGGTAAAGTTTTTAGAATGGTGTCACTTTTGGGTGTTTTTTGTCATGTCGGCCCCTCAATATCACTTCATGTGTGATGTGGTCCCTGAAAAAAAGGCTTTGTAAATTTTGTTGGAAAAAAATGCTGATGAACTTTGAACCCTTCTAACTTCCTAACAAAAAAAATGTTGTTTCCAAAATTGTGCTGATGTGAAGTAGACATGTGGGAAATTATTTATTAACTATTTTGTGTGACATAACTCTTGATTTAACGGAATAAAATTTGAAAGTTTGAAAATGTCAAAATTTTAAACATTTGCACCAAATTTCAGGTTTTTTTTTACAAATAAACGCAAAAATGATTGTCCTAAATTTACCACTAACACGAAGCCCAATATGTCTAAAAAAAACTCAGAATAGCTACCGTAGGATCCGTTGAAGCGTTCCAGATTTATAACCTCATAAAGGGACACTGGTCAGAATTGCAAAAAATGGCCAGGTCAGGAAGGTCAAAACAGGCTGGGTGGTGAAGGGGTTAATAAGTTAATAACCATTATCAACTACATGTGTAAATCTTTAAAAAGGATAGTTGAGACTAATTCAGAAACAGAGAACTCACACAGGACGGAGGTGAATATAAACTTATCTCTACTTTACAAAATCGATTTTTTTCTGCAAAAGGGATGGCTAGAAATCAGGGGCGTAACGACAACAGGTGCAGGGGATGCGATCACACCTGGGCCCTGCAGCTTAGGGGGCCCCAAAAGTCCCTTTGGCCCATAGAAAACAACTAATACTATTAAAGATTTGCAATAATTGGGGGCCCCGTTGGAGCTTTCATATCGGGGCCCCAGGGCTTGAAGTTACGTCACTGCTAGAAATTATAAGAGGGGGTGCAGGGACAGGTCTAAAGATGCGGGGGGGGGGGGGGGTCAGTTTGTGGGGTCAGGTTCCCTTTAAGTTGTAGCACGCAAACACATGCAGGTACCAGATGAAAAAGGAGTGGGTAGTCTGGCCCCAGACTACAGTATAGGGGCTGTTAATACATAATTAGACAAAGGAAACTACATACTGCAGACAAAAGATATACTGTACATTTTAGAACATAGCAAGCAATGATACATGATTATATTTATGAACATTACTGCAAACCTCATTATAATCCTATAAAACTCCATGTTCCTTTTAGCTAATATCATTACTCTCATCAGTGCTCTTAGCCTACTCACATAATTCTTCCAACACTGACAGCCCTATTGTCCTGGTTTCTATATCAATTCAACATATACAGTACTCCCTGCCATATAACACCACTTATTAACTATCGCTGTCCCCTGCAGCTGTTGTATTTAGTCTTCTGGACTCCATCCGTACTTACTGATGACACTGATGTAATTTTATGTCTCCACTTCGGGGAGAGCTTCAGCTTATTAGCTGCAAAATTGGTTGGGCTGACCATTCTCCTACAGGGACATTTGTAGGGAGTTTCCACTGCTTAAGCACATCAAGGGCTCTGCAAAGGCGACATGGTGTCTTCTATTTCAGCCAATTTTATGCTCCAAAATTTGCATGGTGCTCCCTCCCTTCTAAACCCTGCTGTGCAAAAATAGTAGTTTTCTGCCACATATGAAATATTTGCGTACTCAGAAAAAATTGCATGAATAAATCTGCAGGCTTAGTAGAGAAATCAATTGCAATGTTAGATCAGCCCCATGTACAATTGTATTGCATGAACCTATATCTCCTAGTATGCTTTTAACATTGGTAATCACATACTGAGAGTTGTTGTTACCAGCCATCATCAGACAGCGGACTATACAGAAACCACAGTACTGATGAGATGCAGGAAAAATCAGACAATCATTTACATCCAGGTAAGTTTTAGGCAACATCTTCTCTGATTGAGGTTGTCCTCATTCCTTTTGTATCCATGTAGCATAGATGCCATGATGAGATTTGATGCCAGAAATAATAGTCTCTGCAGACTTCCTTCTTCTTCGTCTTCAGTATACAACTTCTTACCACATAAGTCACCATTTATGATGGCAACATGCATAGAAGTAACTTGTATGTATGGGTAAAAGTTATATCTTAGCAGGGACAGCTCAAATAAGTGTCCATTCAGAACATGGTGCAGGGGCCATATAAGAATGAAATGGATTTAAAGGGATCCTGTCACCTCCAAAACGCCTCCTAAGCTAGCAAAACATGTCCCTGCACCATCCTATCACTAATCTCACACTACTTTTGTCTCCTAAAAGCATCCTGTAAAAGTGCATAAAAACGTTTTAATACTCACTCATTAGTGATTATAATTAGCAGTGACTATATTCTTTAGTCACCAAGGCGGGCTGTTTTGCAGCTCCAGGATCCACCCTGTCTCTGTGTGTTCTGCTGTGATGTGCAGGCATTGCCTTCCCCCTCTCTATCACTCACAGAATGCAAATCATTAGTCCTGCCTTCAGTTTCAGTTTCACTGCAGCACAGACAGAGGGAGGCTGGATCCTCAAGCTGCAAAACAACACCCCCTGGCGACTAAAGAATATGGCCCTGCTAATTATAATCACTAATGAGTAAGTATTAAAATATTTTTCTCCACTTTCACAGGATGCTTTTAGGAGACAAAAGGAGTGTGAGATTAGTGATAGGATGCTGCAGGGACATGTTTTGATAGCTTAGGAGGCGTTTTGGAGGGGAAAGGATCCCTTTAACTGTCTGAAGCTACTGATGAGAACTTTTTTGACAAATGAGGGTTGCAATCTCTGGTTGCTATATACAACAAAGACTGCTTTTCTTTTAGAAAGTAAAATAAACTCTTATCAGCTCACCATTCTGCTGTCTTCTGTACCGATTCTCAACACTGCACGGGTCCCACTGGATGTAGTGATAAATACATAGTTACCTCCATGATTAAGACTATTAGTTGAAATGCGTCGGTGGTTATGCTAAACATTTTCAACCTCTGAGTGTTTTTATGGGTGCTGTGAGGTAACGCTTACATAGCGTGTTGGGGTAAACTCACTTGGCAGCGATATTTAAACATATAGTAGTGCTTTTCCATGTAAGTCCATTTCTCGTTTATTACACAACCATAAACCACTGTAAGCCATGTAAACATCACAGAACTGACATACAGTCCAATCTCTTTAGCGGATACATCTGCTCACTTTACAGGAACATATCTGACTTATTAGTCTATTTCAACTGCGGTTATGTCCGCACAGTTCAGTAACTGACCCCCGACAGTGCACACAATGTTCCACTCTGGGTTTTTCTGCTCTTGCAGCTTAGAAAAGTTCATACAGGCTTCTGCCAGTCTTGCAGTCCAGGAGGTCACAACAGGTACCCGCCACTCTGACTCCCGACAGCATATGGCTCCAGGAGCTACATCAGTCTCCAAGTACCTGTAGCATGTCTCCAATATGTCTCCAGGAAGATGGCATCCCAGCCACTTCCAAACACAGAGAGCCCTTCCTTGCATCAGAGACCATGTGACCAGGAGGGAGTTACATTATAGCAGACATGACACACCCATGGGGAGGTACGGCCAGCAAGGACTCACCCTCAGCAGACATTTTGGCAATGCAGCAAGCCACTGCATCACAGTCCCTGACATGAGATGCTGTTTTTATGATGCTGGAATAAAGATATGATGTTTTAAGAAAAATTATTTTTCTCATATGAATACTCCAAACATCGCTGGATCATTTTGCTGTTATTTCTTTTAGACAGTTTCCAAAAATCTGTCCCTGCCTTATTGCTGCCTTAGGTCTCCTTCACATCTCCGTGTTTCAAGTTCATGTATCATTATTTTTTTACATATATATTACATGTCAGTATAGACTTTGTGTCCATGTGAACGACATGGAGACATGTCCGTTTTTGTTCCAGCAGCACGGATACCATTATCAGTAATTCATTTGCCAATCCGTGTGCTGTACGTGATTCACATGGAAAGTATAGAAGCTTTGTAATATCTTTTTCTTTATACATAATGGAACAATGCAAATGCCACATTGTGGATTTTCTTCACCTTATTCAAGTATATGGGGAAAACACACAGGTAAAACTCATATTTACAGCAAGAGAAATTGACATGGTTTGACACAGATTTGAAAATCACCCAAAATGGAGTAATATTTCTGGTGGTGGCACATGGCAGTTGATGGACATCTCTATGCATTTGGCAAATCTTACTGCAGTATCATTTAAAACACAGGCATGGTGAAACAGGGCCTAGGTTTGCACAAAACATTGGTCAGATTTAGTAAATCTGCCCCATTATGCCATCTAAACAGTTAGGGTTGTCAACTTGACTTCTTGTTTTTTTTACAGCTTATAAAACAATTAAAAACAATAACAGATCATTATGATTACACTACAGCCATTTTGCTTCAGAAACTAAGACGATAGAACCAAACTAATTTTGTGGTGCTGAAAACTAAAATGATGCTTAAATTTGCTGATTGGCTCTAATTTTCAAGATCCAGGGAAGGTTGTAATTACTTCTGACACCTTTCTTGAAGGCTGATAAAAAAATTGCATCTTTATTATTACATCATCATTATTGCTGTCACGCCACGAACAAAGGAGTGCCCGGATGAAGTGTGTGACAATGTTGCTCAGACCAACAGTGTCCGGCGCACTACAAGAAACAACAGACAGAGGAAACACTGGGGGGGGGGACAAATACAACAGAGGGCCCTGCTCGTAAGGAATGGGGGAAAGGAGACCTCCTGCACTCATCTGTGGCCGTGCCCTAATATCCCCACCATCCCTATACATGTTCTTTCACCCTGTCACTGAGCAGGATACCTAGTCCCTTGCTGGCCCTGATGTTAACCCTCAATAAGGAGATGGCTGGTGGGAGCACTAGCAGTAAAAGCAACAAGAGGGGACGGAAAGACAGACCGGGAAACAACAAATCAACATCACACCTCCTGCCACACATCTAGGCAGCAGATGGCTTGGCAAAGGTCAGCTCTCCAGAGTAGCACCTTCACCTAAGATAGCTAGACCAGGAATGGAGTTCAATCACCAGCAAGGAATGCTGGATCATGTGACCTTATAAAGGAGATGAGAGTGATCACAAATTAGCCACACCTGGGAAGAGAACTAAGGAGTTACCTAGCAACAGAAACTGACATTAATTGCTACACTGCCAAAGGAAACAAACATATAACATGAAGTCTCAATACAGGAATTAGACACAGGTCCCAAATCTATCACAGACTCGTGACTGTACCCCCTCCTCTACGAGGGACTCTGGACTCTCATGACTGGACTTATTAAGACAACACCCAAAGCTGAATCACAAACTATAGTAGTTCAGCATTAAATTACTGTTCCTCAAGATATTTAAAAAACGCAACTAGACGTCGGCTCACTGGCCATGGCACATTTCGTGAGCAACGACCTTTGAAATACGTTGGGAAAATCTAGTACTGAGGGTAGCTTCAAACAATATATCATACGGCTAATAATGGCCGTAATCCCTAAACGGACCGACAACCCTCAAGCTAAGAGTCCCAGACAGACGCCTCCACTTGATGTTTTTAGTAGAGATGAGCCACCACCCTAGTGTTCGAATTCAATTCGATCCGTTGAATTGGGGGGGGTGTTCGTCGAATGTTCGTCGAACACCATTGAAAACAATGGTAGGCAAACACATACAAACATAGAAAACACATAGAAAACACCTTCTAAGGTGTTCAAAAGGTGACAAACTACTCAGAAGACACAACAAACACATGGAACAGTGATAAGTACATATAAAAATGTGAAAAGAAAAGAGTTGGATGAGTAAAAGGAGGAGGAGACACAGATATAGGCATGTCATGCACTTCTAACATCATGTAAAACACAGCAAGGGGACTACAAGTGTCTCCATTTCTTCCAAATATTTGGGCACAGATACCATTTAAGTGGCATCAATTGCCCCACAGTTGCAAGCTTAAAATGGTTGGTGAGGTGACCTTCATGCAGCACAATCAAAAATCCACAAGCCTTTAGTCTCCCCATGTTATCTGTAAGATTTGTCGCCAAAATCTAAGTAGAGGCTGAGAAATCAATAGTTTGAGTACTTCATGCATGAACTGTATACATAGATATGAAGCAAAAGTCGCAGTGGGAAGCTCACTGTGGTACAATGCGGCCTAGTGGGCCGGGCCAACCACCGTCTGCCCCATCAAGTGCATCCGCGTGCTCTTCATCCTCTGTGACTGTGGGGACAGCAACCACACATGTTTTTGGACGCAGACCTTCCACCTCATTACCCGCAACAGCCAGTGTGATTGGCAGGTCGTCAGTTCTTTTGGAAGTGGAAACACCTGCTGGTGTTGAGCGCTGTCAGACATCAAGAGCACCACCTTTGGATGAAGGCATCATAATATCTCCGCCTGCACCTTCCTCACAGACCATCAGATTCCGGGGACACCCTACTCAACCCCGTCTCAGCACAGCAGCCAACCCTCGGTCCCTCAAGTAAAAGACCATTTCCTCCTAGCCATGAGGTCATTAAGGGTACCTTCACACCTGGAGATATCGTCGGCGATCTCTATGGCGATGCACGTGTGCGCGCACGTTTTTGGCAGTCGACCAAGGTCGCCTTCGCCTCTTTATACGTGTCGACAACTCAGCCGACAAATCGGCGATGAGCCTGATCGGAAGTTGCCTGTGCGTCGCCCAAGCCCCACGGGGGATCAAGTCGGTGGTGGACACTTCCGCGTCACACAGAGCAACCACATTAGCGATGTGGGTGTAATTTTGACCCGTGTCTTGGAGGTAGGCGTTACACATTATGTTGTGTGATGCCTCGAAGAAGTGTGATTGGTTGCCAACAAACACCAATTACTGTGTCCTTGTTTGCAGCGCCACATCGTAAATATGTAAGAATGCATGTGCGTATTGGCTCGGTGCTCAGTCAACTCTCGTGTGATGTGTAGCAGATTATGGCTATAGGCATTGGCGTAGGCAACAAGGCACAACACGGCGCTCGCGTGTCGAGTAATTGTATAGTGAAGCCGTATGGCGCTTATGTAATGTGTGTTGTGCTACTACGTTGGCTAATAAATTCACTCTTGCTTTGTTGGTCTTGATAAAATTGGAGCCATGACCAAGTATGTGTGTGCACATATGTATTGTTCAGCTAACATTTCCTTGTCCATTTGTGTGTACAGAATCTGTATAATTACATTCATGTATATGGAGGAAAGCACACACAGGCACCATACAGTGTCACCACAAAGGCCTGTCCCTGGGTGCCGTACATATGTCCCCAATGCTTATGTACCCCTATAAATCAGACATTATGTCACCATACGTTGTTGTTACACCATACTGGTACATGCATCTCTGTCCTGGGACAAGTAAACACACAGTATTTGTAACATAATGAATGAAATTTATTTGTGGCCTTTGAAGCAACTCTGCATTCAAGATACAAAAAAACCAAGGTTCATAATAATGAAACAAACACTAAACACAGGTGTATGGTTGTGTAGGTCAAGAATATTTTGCACATTTGGTCTCCGTGTGGCCACAACAGGCCCAATGTCCATATGCAATGTGTAAGCAAAATCCAAAAGGAAAACTTAAATACACAGGTTTACAGTGTGTGACATGAGTGCAGTGAGATAATGGCCTACATGCTGAGGCTGCTGTATGCATATTTGCACACATTCTGTAGGGCTGTGGTTATTGTGTGTGCATACAAGTGTGTTGTGACAGATGACCCACAGAAGTGTATTGTGGATGTGGATGTTGCAGGTAGATGATCCTGCAACTGCAGAGTCATGCAGAAGCTCTCACATACATTGCCCCTATATATTTTGGGGTGTACAGTAGCATGTGCTCGCCTTCATATGTCTTTCTTTACACAGAAGGGTATGTGTATGTTGTCATGCTAAATACTCACCACTTATCTGGGCAATCCTGTCACGCAGTCGGGTGATGCGTCCAGGCGTCTTATATTTCAGATCTGCAATTTTTTTGTAGATCAGCTTTGGGCTGCGCAAAACAACCAACCTCCTCTCCAGCCGCCTCTGCACCTTCAGCAGGACAGCCTGCTTGTGGAGACGTGGATGGGTGTGGTGCTGGTGACACCAGTAATCCCTGGTGTCACATAGATCAACCAGGATAAGGAGCTCAGGCTCCCCCCACACTGCAGCTTGCCTGGGTGCCGCCATTTTACTATTCTGCAGGGGAAGGTAAAGCACCAGGAAGGCGGCGCCAAAAGTATGACAACGTTATGGCGTAACGACGCACGGGAGACATGTCACATGTTGACGGGGGCCCAGAGGCGCAAAAGTGCTCTGATGCAGACATTAGTTGACATGTAATGACAATTGTGTTGATGTTAAAGGGATCCTGTCACCTCCAGAACGCCTTCTAAGCTATCAAAACCTGTCCCTACAGCATCCCATTGCTAATCCCACACTCCTTTTGTCTCCTAAAACCATCCTGTGAAAGTGCATAAAAACGTGTTAATACTTACTTATTAGTGATTATAATTAGCAGTGACTATATTCTTTAGTCACCAAGGCGGGCTGTTTTGCAGCTCCAGGGATCCACCCTGTCTCTGTGTGTGCTGCTGTGATGTGCAGGCATTGCCCTCCCCCCTCTCTATCACTCACATAAGGCAAATCCTGCCTTCAGTTTCAGTTTCACAGCAGCACAGAGAGAGAGAGGGCTGGATCCTGGAGCTGCTAAACAACACCCCCTGGTGACTAAAGAATATGGCCGTTGCTCATTATAATCACTAATGAGTAAGTATTAAAACGTTTTTCTCCACTTTCACAGGATGCTTTTAGGAGACAAAAGGAGGGTGAGATTAGTGATAGGATGGTGCAGGAACATGTTTTGATAGCTTAGGAGGTGTTTTGGAGGTGACCGGATCCCTTTAACACACATTTTTGCCCGTCGCACATCTCTACACTTTTGAACACACACAGCCGCAAACACACAGGCCACATCAATGCGCTACTTTATAGCATGTACGCTCCTGGGTAATACACCTTTGAACGCACACATCATCAAATATGGCGCTGAGGACCAAGACTACCAATCGGAACGCTGGATCTGCCACCAATCCACGCAGACCGGCAGAGGTAGTAACTACGCCCAGAAACGTCTACCGGACAAGTTTAGGCGATGTGTGCAGTCGCTCTTGACATCGCTATTCACACGTTACACACGGCGATCAGTACACATCGCCCCAGAATGGTCGCCTGGTTTCAGAGCTGTGATGTGAAACCAGGCGACCACTCAGATGTGTCGCCCTCGCCCAGTCACATTAGTCGACGCTTTGGCGATGTCGCCGGCGATAGGCCACGCCTTAGCGTTGCCATAAAAATTGCCAACGATATCTCCAAGTGTGACGGTACCCTCAGAGGTTGAATTTCATCATCTGCAAGCTGGTGGCTACAGAAATGCTGCCTTTCCACCTGGTGGACACAGAGGATTTTTGAGACCTTACGTCCGTCGCAGTGCCCCAGTACCAGATGCCCAGTTGCCACTGCTTCTCAAAGAAAGCTGTGCCTGCGCTACACCAGCATGTCGCACACAACATCACCGCTTCCTTGAGAAACTCTGTGTGTGACAGGGTGCATTTCACCAAAGACACATGGACCAGTAAGCATGGACAGGGGCGTTACATGTCGCTGACTGGGCACTGGGTAACTATGGTGACAGCAGGAGAAGGGGCTGCTGTCCAAGTCTTGCCGTCCCCACGAGTTGTGCATCAATTCTCTGTATGTAGAAGTTCCTCCACTGCTTCTGCCTCCTCAACCTTGTCTCGGTCCTCCACCTACACCCAAAGCCTGTCTGATAATGCCACATGTGTTTTAATTTTGCACAAGGAATCCTGCACACCTTCTTACTATGCTGGCAGCAGGGCTCAACGGCATCAGGCGGTGTTTACGTTGAAATATCGGGGAAATTTGAGTCACACAGCTGAGGAGTTGTGGTCAGCTGTGGAGACCAAGTTTCATCAATGGTTGTCTCCACTGAACCTGCAGCCAGGGAAGGCCATGTGCAACAATGCTGCAATGCTGGGTGCGGCCCTTCGCCGGGGCAATGTGACACACGTGCCTTGTATGGCTCACGTCTTGAACCTGGTTGTCCAGCAATTTTTAGCCCACTATCCTAGCCTAGATGGGCTTATGCAGAGGGCACGGTCGCCGTGTGCTCACTTCCACTGTTCGCATCCCACAGCTCAACGGTTTGCATCTCTACAGAAGTTGTTCAGCCTGCCAGTTCACCGGCTGAAATGCGATGTGCCGACACGATGGAATTCAACTCTGCACATGTTGCAGCAACTTTGGCAGCACTGACGAGCCCTGGTGCAATACGTTATAACGTATAACCTAGGCCAACGAGATCCAGAGGTGGGACAAATCACGCTGCTGGAGTGGTCTCAGATCAAGGACCTATATACCCTTCTGCAGTTTTGAAATGGTGACGAAGATGTTTAGTGCTGACGATGCCATTATCAGCATGACTATTTCGGTAATTTACATGCTGGAATACACTTTAAAGGGATCCTGTCACCTCCAAAACGCCTCCTAAGCTAGCAAAACATGTCTCTGTAGCATCCTATCACTAATCTCACACTCTTTTTGTCTCCTAAAAGCATCCTGTGAAAGTGGATGAAAACGTTTTAATACTTACTCATTAGGGATTATAATTAGCAAGGGATATTCTTTAGTCACCAGGGGGTGCTGTTTTGCAGCTCCAGGATCCATCCTCTCTCTGTCTGTGCTGCTGTGATGTGCAGCTGAAGGCAGGACTAATGATTTGCATTCTGTGAGTGATTGAGAGGGGGGAGGGCAATGCCTGCACATCACAGCAGAACACACAGAGACAGGGTGGATCCTGGAGCTGCAAAACAGCCCGCCTTGGTGACTAAAGAATATAGCCCCTGCTAATTATAATCACTAATGAGTGAGTATTAAAGAGTTTTTATGCACTTTCACAGGATGCTTTTAGGAGACAAAAGAAGGGTGAGATTAGTGATCGGATGCTGCAGGGACATGTATTGTTAGCTTAGGAGGCGTTCTGGAGGTGACAGGATCCCTTTAAACAGTATTCGGAGTCAGTTGGTGGTCCAAGAGGAGGGGGAGGAAGTACAGGAGGAGTCGTATGCGGAAGGGATAACAAGATCTCCAAAGTCCAGACGGTCGGCAGCACCAAAGCGGCAGGCATGGGAGGGTGGGAGTGAGGGATTAACGAGGGCGCATGGTAGCAGCCAAACTGTTGAGGAAGGAGCAGGAGCCGAGGAACAAATGGAGGACGAACTGGCAATGGGCATGGAGGACTCATCAGATGAGGGAGACCTTGATCACATTTCTGTTGTGTGAGGTTGGGGGGAAAGGGCAGAGGAAGGAAGCATGATTCTCACCTCGCCGCCCCCAACACAACAAGGACTTGGTCCTCCTTGATGCACAAGACACATGAGCGCCTTCTTGCTGCACTACCTGCAACATGACCCTTGGATTGTCAGAATTTGAAGTAATGCCGACTACTGGGTTGCCACACTCTTAGATTCCCGGTACAAGAGTGTCCTAAACTAGTAATTAATGGTACAATATATATTTACATAACTTTGTTGCAGTATGTGGGGCGGGGACCCAGAAAGCTTTCTTGCACAGGGGCGCCCTGCAGTCTGTGTCCTCCCCTGCATTCAACATAATCTGTATAAATTCAACATAATCTGTATAAATTCCACATTAATCTGAATAAATAAATAAATGCATTCAACATAATCTGTATAAAGATGAAGAGCTTCAAAAAAATCACAAATTAATAGACAACACAAAAAAGTGAGCAATTTGTATGGACTGTGCTGACCCCTGCACCCGATGGAACATGCATGTGATATGAGCCGCATACTGGGGACCAGTGACCCTCCGCTGCACACTGTACAGGGGTTATAGTGATCGAGGCTCACACACCAGCGTGTGTTCGGCACTTTCAGATGACGTCACCCACCAACCAGACGTGCAGAGCTCTTCTGCCATCCACAATGTGGAGGAGAAAGGAGGGGCGGATCACGCCCTGCGCCCCTGCTCTGGCTGCGCAGGCGCGGTGTGGTGGTCGGACCTGGCACCGTTTCCTCTGTCAGGGCCGCGTCTGCAGAGACAACTGAACGGAGGCCGCCTGCTGCTCCGTCCATGAAGATACCGCCAGGGCTCGCTCCCTGCTCCCTGTCACCTACTCCCCGGGGCGGCTGCCATTGTGCTGCTCCATTATTGTAGCCTCATACATCCCGGTCCTGAGGACCACCCTGCTCTGCATGCATTGTCCGCAGGACTCCGCTTCTGCATGGTCCCGGTGTCAGCCCTCCCCCTCCTCTGTGCTCCCAGCATAGGGTGCTCCCCCCTCACCTCTGTGCTCCCAACCTAGGTTGCTCCCAGCTTAGTGTGCTCCCCCTCTCATCCCCTTCTCTGTACTCCCAGCCTAGGGTGCTCCCCCTCACCCCCTTCTCTGTGCTCACAACCTAGAGTGCTCCCCCTCACCTCTGTGCTCCCAGCCTGGGGTGCTCCCCCCTCACTACCTTCTCTGCTCCCAACCTAAGGTGCTCCCCCTCTCATCCCCTCCTCTGTGCTTACAACCTAGGGTGCTCCCCCTCACACCCCCTTCTCTGTGCTCCCAGCTTAGTGTGCTCCCCCTCTCATCCCCTCCTCTGTACTCCCAGCCTAGGGGGCTCCCCCTCACACCCCTTCCTCTGTGCTCCCAGCCTGGGGTGCACCCCTCTCATCCCTTTGTGCTCTGCTCCTGGCCCCCCCACCATTCCTCCTCCTCCACACATCACCCCAGATCAATGGGAGATCCTGGACCTGTGTCCCTCCAGGTGAGGATGTGTCTGTGCTGACAAACCTGAGTGCACACTGATGCTGCATGGTGTGTATACATGTGTATATGTGTGTGTATATATCTCTATATAAGCGCTGCCACTTCTCTCATTACAGCCCCTCATATCTATGAATTGTACATTGAGTGTGTGTGTGTTTATATATAATATATATTCATATTCTAGCAATGACTGTTATTGCCGCCGCTGCTCTCATTACAGCCCCATATCTATAAGCTGTACCGGTGGTCATCATGCTGGAATTGGTGGTGACACGTACATAAAATCTAGTCTCCATACACAATGGTGGGATCTCCTTGTCCCTGTCCATCTTAGCTGGTTATTGTTGTGAGCACTCTCCCACAGGTGACCAGAGGCTTTCACTTTATGGTCTGGTATTGATGTCATCAAATTCATTAACATTTGAATATAATCTGAACTTTCTGATTGTAACGTCATCAGTTTTTTTTTTCCTTCTGGTTTGTTCTCTAGAATTTCCTGACAGCAGTCAAGGTACCGTTACACGTCGCGGTATCGCCCCAAAATCACGTGGTGTGCGCAATTGCAGTTGATATCGCTAGTGCGTCGTGTCGTGTAACAGGGCGATGCGACTGCAATAAATCGATGGAGCGACATCGTCAGGTTTTTTCTCACTCACTTAAACTGGGCGATGTTGCTTAGCGATGTGGTGGGATTGTGCTATGTAACAATGCCACAACGATGTTGCCAGCAACCTACCCTATTTATTGCATTGAAAAATATCGCTCGCTGGTTTGCTCATACCCAGCGAACGAAAGTTGCTTACTACATCCTAGTTGCGTTGCCTACGATATCTCCCCTTGTGACATGTACAAGGCAATCTTGGAAAAGTGCCAAAATCGTGCGCGCTCCCGTGAAGTTGCAGATGATATTGCATCGATGTTGCGACGTGTAACGGTACCCTCAGTACTGATGGTGTACACAGCCTGGGTGGAAAGGAAATTCACTGACATGGTTAATAACTGCTGGGCACTAGATGGCAAGTTTTGCCCCTGATCTGGATCACTATTGTTTTTGTTAAAAAATATTTTCAAGAATCGTTGTGCGTTTCCTTGTAGACAGTGATTCAATTGTGGCTCGTGTATTGCTGCACTTATACTTGTTGGTCATTGTGGGGGATCTCCTCTCAGGATTCCCACTTAATCTTAACCAATGACAAGAACCGTTTAACCTATGATTTCCTACAGAAGCACAATCTGGAATTTATCAATGGAGGGTTTTCTATGATGTGACCTTCTGATTGACGTGATCAGGAGATTCTATATTTGAAAATCTCCTTTATGTAAAAATATTAGTTTTTAAAATGAATGGGTTTTCTTTTGGATAAGCTATTCATGTGTAGATTAATGGAGGTACAATATTCTTTGGTTTGGAGAGGTCCTAGCGTTGACCAGTCAAGACGTTACCCGTAAACAGCCGATCGGTTCAGTGGTGAGTGTTGGACCTCTGATACATTGATGGCCCATGCCAAAGATCCTGTCTTATCCAGTGTTGCAGTTCTCTCCGTACCAGATGTATTGGGTGAGAGATTTTACCTTAACAACCCCTTTAATCATCACAGTAGAAAATTACTCAAACGTCCTAGAAGCCCAAAGCAAATTTTAAGGGTTTGTTTGTGTGATGGGGATTTTGGCAAAAATTTCAATAGCTGTAGTATGAAAAATAAAAAAGAATGAAATACTTTAACTCTCCGACGCCTTTTCCCAGTGTCCGGTGGTGAGGCCAGGCGAGGTGTCTTCTGTCAGGACCTGCTGTGATGTCAGAGGGGTGTATCACATGATCGCAAGCGGCCAATCAGCATCGGGAATGCCCCTCTGACATCACGGCAGGCTCTTGCAGGACACACATCTCCTGGCCGTGCCACTGGACACCGGGAAAAGGCGTCGGAGAGGTAAAGTGTTTCATTCTTTTTTATTTTTCATACATTTGGCTTTGTTTAATTTCGATTTCGCAGTGTTTATTAATACACTGCAAAATCTAATGGGCGGTCACAGCTGTCACAGAGGGGAGGAGGAAGCAGGATACTTCCTCCCCTCTGTGACATCACCTCCACTTTCTGGAGTAAAGAAACGCAGTGTGTGAAAGCCTGTGCGTATTTTGTTGCGCGACCGAAAAACGCAGCAAAAAAGCGCAACAAAATACGCAAATGTGTAAACATAGCCTTAGGGCCCTTTCACATCAGCGTTTTTTTTTAAATCGCGGCAGATGCGGTGAAAAAACCGCATCTGCCGCGATTACCGCATACCGGCTGCACTTGCGGCGCGGTTGCGGTTTTTGCCATGCAAAGTATAGGCGGACTTGCGGCAGGTGCGGCAAGTGCGGTTTTGCACTTGCGGCAGGTGCGGCCGCGAAAAAAACCGCGGTCCGCGGTTTTTTTCGCGGCCGCACCTGCCGCAAGTGCAAAACCGCACTTGCCGCACCTGCCGCAAGTCCGCCTATACTTTGCATGGCAAAAACCGCAACCGCGCCGCAAGTGCAGCCGGTATGCGGTAATCGCGGCAGATGCGGTTTTTTCACCGCATCTGCCGCGATTTAAAAAAAAACGCTGATGTGAAAGGGCCCTTAGATGAATTGGAAATCACAGACATTCTAGCAAACTAAACTGCTTTCCTCTAAAGTGAAGTTGTGCAAGGATTAAACAGTTTGAAATGTCATCTTTACACCTGTTTCTGCCAGATTTGACAACTCTTTTGCATAGTGGTCCGTGCTTATCCAGAGAAGGTGGCATGATCGAGCATGGCCCAAAAATATCATAATTCAGCCCACAATGAGGCATGAATCACGATAGAAATGTATTCCAGTCTCTAGTACAATTCTTGCAGCGGCAAAAAGAAGCCGGAAGATACGACAAAATCCTTAAGGCTGGGTGCGCACGTTGGTTGCAGAAATGTTTGCACCAAATCTGTATCTCCTGGCAGAAAAACATACAAAAAAACACAATGCATTTCTGACACATTTTTTGCATGTGTTTTTCCGTGCAAAAACGCTTTGGTAATTGACAGGCAGCAAATCTGCAAGGAAACAGAAGCAACATGTGCACAAATGTACAGGATTCTCATAGACTTTGCTGGCATAAGGATTTGCATGCTGTTTACACACATCAAAAACGCACGGTGTGCACAGGGCCTAAGATGTGCATCGTAGTCCAGTGCGTTGCTCATCAAGAATTGTGTGCAGGAAAACAGCCTTTTTGTATCGTGGCCTATTTAAATGATTGTTTAAGAAAAAGCTATGATTTTAAACCATTAATCGTTATAATGACATTTAGTTTTTTTTTTTTTTTTACTGCTTACTGGTTTCCTCCATGGATGCCAGTGGAGAACACTTAAAAAAAGACACCAGAGCCAAAGAATGCTGCTCTTTCTTAAAAAGAAATGTCGCCCTCCCCAAAGAAAAAAATAGCATATAGGTAGACATTTCTGTAATTTATTATGGAGTTTAAAGTAACGTTTCAAAATCAACATTTTTGGCAAAAACAAAAGATGGCAAATCATTGACCCTTCATTCTTAGCGTTGGCATCGGTCCAGAGGTCAGACCCTCGCTCATAAAGTGAGAGCATATTGTGTCCGTAAACCATCATTTTACTATATAAAATATTTGGGTTTCATCTAGTAAGCAGATCTCGGACATCTGATGTTGAGACTGATTATGGACCACCAGATCTCTTGACCTGAACCCAACAGGCTCATGCATGAATCCGGGCCGATGTTGGATATATGACACCGGCTCCTGTATCCCCCTTCAAAGTCAGTACTTTTCAAATAAATATTCACAGTTTCTTACTGAGTTTTGGTATTTTCAAATATCTACTTCGGTATCTCGTAAAGGAGGCAGGCAGCATTTTTCTGTTGCCTTGGGCAGCCCCTGTCAGCCTAGCTTCATGCCATTACCACAATGGCAGGGGAAGTGTTTTATCTTGAGCAGGGGGAAGGTCTGTGGCTGTCAGTGTGCGCTCCCCGGGGATGTCTATGTCACTCTTTAGCTGGGCAGTTTCTGAAATTCCAGCTGTCCAGCGTGGTAGAGGCTAGAAAGGCTGTCATTATTGTCGAGTTATTTTTGCTTCAGACCAACTCTCTGTAAATCTTTTTTAGAGTCAATCCTAATATGGCTTGTGGTGTGTCTTACTATGTGAGGATTTTACCACTTCCTGCTTGTTGTTATTTATTTCCTTAAATAGCACCACCATGGTCCATAGAGCTGTACACAGGTGTTCTCCTCTGGGGCTCACAATCTAATTTCCCTTATAACTCACCCACTCACACAGAATATGGCTAATCTCATTGAGCGCCAATGTAAGCCACATGTACGCAAAAGAATGGAAACGCATGTACATGGTGGCCAGAATAGGGAGAGTGCCCATGATGAGGATTAGTAGCCTTTTGGACGCAGCCTATGTTTGCTATGTCTAAAACACTGCATAGTTAAGTACATAGAAATCCCGTGCCCACTGTGCTTCTTTTTAACGCTGCGTATACTGACCTGCGGTTTCCTATCTGCAGCATGTTGATTTCTGGAGCTGAGACCTAATCGTGGGAATATACACCTAGGTATAATCACATGCAGTGATTTTCTGCACCAAAAATAAGAGGGCTAGCAGTGAAAACCCAACATACCGTATTGCTTGTTTTTTGTGCTCTTGTTTAAATCGGTAAAAAACATTGAAAGAATTGATATGCTGTAGGTTAAAAAGCAAACAAAAAGTCCAGCATTTCAAAAAACACTAAAAAAAAATGCATCAGAAGATTGAGATTTTAGAAATCTCATCCAGGGTGCATGCACACGATCAGTGTACGCAGCATTTTGGACGCAGCGTCTTGCCGCTGCGTCCAAAACGCTGCGTAGTACAGTACTGGCATAGTGGATGGGATTTCAAGAAATCCCATCCTCACTATGCGTAACCCGCCCGCAGCGTGTTTGGAGCTGCGGTGCGGGTTGCCGGGAGTCCGCGCCTCCGCAGCATGTTTTTCATGCTGCGGAGTCGGAAGCGGCTCCCATCGGGCGACTGCAGGGAGAAGCCGCCCCACACCCAGCCGCACATGGTGAGTACAGGGCGGCTGCGGCCACCCGCGGCTTCCCTCAGGTTCAGAGGAGCAGCGTCCAACACACGGCTCCTCCGGACCGTGTGCACGCACCCTTACTTTGCTGGTACTGTATAATGCAGCTTTTTTTTCTGTACAAAAAACGCAAGGAAAAAACACCAGATAAAAGAAACTTGTGAACATAATCTTAGTTCTCCTTTACACATAAAATTGCTATAAAACTGGTGTTGTGCAGGTTTTGCCAATTTTTGATATGTGTGGAAAACGATAAATGTTTTAGAAAAGAATCGGGCAAAATTTTGAGAAGAGCATTGGATGTGAAAATATACCTGTTCTATAAAGATTTCCTTGAAGCAATCGTGATAACAGCAAAGCGAGCGAAACGTACATCAGGAGTCTGATACCGAGGGGGTTCCCTTCCTTCCTGCACTATCAAGCACCATTGGTATGGATTTGGACTTGCCATTTGTATGGACTGATCAGCTCATAACCTGAGCAACAATCTATTGGGGATTTTGTTATCCACAGTGCAGCCAGTCTGTAATATATGTGACTACCTAATGGCTTATATCTGTGATTTCCCTGAACAAGGGTTGAATTAATTATATCCCCATGAATTGTATGTGATTGTCAATCCATTTATGTAAAATATCCTGCTGTACCTGGTGCTAGTGCATCTGTAATAATTGCACTTTATGTCTCTTGCACCTTAGTGTTGATTTTGTCTCCATAAATATAAATAAAGTAAGTGTTTTTATATGCAAAGTATTGAGGCAATATGCTCTATTTTTTCTCCTATTTATTATATGTGTAGTGTATAGAGCTGCTGAGCTCCACTGGGATTCCCCAGTATCTCTACTACCAAACTATATGGATTTGTATCAAAAGTCCCTGCTCATGTTGCACTTTGAAATGTGCACAATGACAGCACATGCTGTGTTTCCAGCTCAGATCAGTAGTAGTGAGCTGGCATCAGAGCAGAGTGCTTTAGCAGAATATCCAGGGTGCAGACACCAGTGCCGCTCTGCAAGTGACATGACTGGCCTTTGAACGCAGGGTATTCTGACCAGTGCTGTGGAGTCGGAGTCAGGGAAATTGAGGAGTTGGATGTTTGGATTACTGACTTCACAGACATGGTTGTGTAGTTGGAGACGGTGTCCATTTTGGTGGAGTTGGATTCAGGGAAATTGAGGCGTCGTAGTCAGATTATTGGCTTACCGACTCCACAGCCCTAGTTCTGACTCTGCTCTGTTGCCGGCTCATTACTGCTGACAACAGAGAGTGCGCTTTCATTGTGCACAGTGTGCAGGGACTACCTCTGCTTCTGGGACGAGCGTCAGTGATGATGCTTTGTTTCATAATCTGGGCAGAGGCTGTGGTAATCATGCGCTGGGATCCCCAAACCAAGCGTTATCAGAGAGAAATTAGTAGAAAAGAATACAATACCTGTAAGGTAGTGTAGTTAAGGATTTTTAATGCAAGTATAATATTAGAACTTACTTTAATTTTTAGCGCTAGATAGATAGTGGTTTACCAGAGATGGAAATGACATGGGCCTTTGGACCACCCTTTTAACTTGTGGATACAGCCATAGACTCTGCCACTGACATAGTAATTGGTCTGCAACCGATAACTAATGTCCTAGTATGGCCTTGCCGTCCATGTGTTGAGTTACAGTCAAGTGAGAGGCACCCCAAATGATCTCAGATGTTAACTGATAAATAGTAAAATTGGATAAAGAGTCTCGTCACACCTTGCATAGTTCATAAATATCACCGGCAGGGGTCCTACAGTCATCTACCCAATGGATGAATTCCTATCTGCTTCGGTGATGGCTGCATGTAGAAGTGTGAATAGCATGGCTCTGATCTCTGTTCAGTGATCGGTCCCAGATGTTGCAGCTCAACTCTTGTTGAATTGAATAATAGTTATCCATCCTTTTAGAGGATCTGTTACACATTGAAAGGAGCAGTGCTTAAGCTGACAGCAACTGATTGGTGGGGATGTTGGACCACCACCAATCAGATGTTGATGATGTTACATTCATCAATATCATAGGAATGGGTCCAAGCCCTGTAAAAATAAACGAATGATGTGAAAAACCTAGCACATCTCTTTAAAGCACCATTCCAGTGTTTTTTTTTTTTGTCCTTGAAATTGCACCACTGTAGTGGTGCTTTACATGCAAGTTTCCTTTCCCCCCACGTCTGATGCTCACATTCCTGTGGCTTAACTCCCTATCGCTGTCATTCTTTCGGGCTCTGGTGAAAACTGATCTGCCAATGCGCTAAAGTGTTTCATGGAGAGCGCGGAGGTCACTTTTTAGTACATCTCTATTGGAGCCTTGTTCTGGCTTGCAAAGACTTGCATTGAGCTTTGACATAACTTTTGACTTTTGGTTAGTCAGATGCTGTGGGCATATATGGCACTGGGACGGGAGAAGCATCGGTAAAAGGTGAAGCCGTCGGAAGATGAGTATATGACTGTGCTCTCTACACAGATCTAATCATGGGAGGAACACCTTACCTGATAACATCCAAGTACTTGACATTGATCCTAAATGAGCATTTTTTTTTAAATGTTTCTCTTATTCAGTTAAAGCTAAGGGTACACCCAGAATGAAGTTCTCCTTCTCTTCTGTATCCACTCCAGTGGATGGCTAATAAAATCTGCAGAAGAAAATAAGGTGCCTAGGGTGCCTTCCTTGAATTAGAGCAGGGCTGGGGAGCTCCAGGCCTCGAGGGCCACCAACAGTGCCTGTTTTCAGGACTTCCTTAGTATTGAACAGGTTATAATTGAATCACCTACACTGGTGATTATTCTAACCCCTGTTAAATGCGAAGGAAATCCTGAAAAACTAACCTGGCGATGGCCCTCGAGGACTGGAGTTCTTCACTCATGAATTAGAGGATATTCTAGTATTATTGATTTGTCTCTTAAGGTACCTTCACACGCCGCAATCTCGGCTGGCGATGTGTGGCAATCTAACGTGCGCGCTGATGTTTTTCGTGGTCGCCTCAGATCGCCGATGGCATCACACACCGCAATTACGCCCTAAAGCTAAGGCGATGTGTTGCTCCAGAAATCGCCTCACGTACAGCGGAACCAATCTTGCATAATTCCATCGCTGCTTCACACACTGCAATCTCAAAGGCAATGCGGGCGTATATGGTCAGCGCAGCGAGGAGATAGGCGTGCCACAGTGGTTTACACCGCGCCCCATACACGCTCATTGGACAACGCAGCAGCGTTACGATTGGTCAGCCTGCTCTGGAAGGCTGGCTAATACATGACGCCATTGTCTATCGGAGTTTGCACTGAGTTTGCGGACAGTTGTGTAGCTGAAGATGTGTGTGGTGCTGAACGGACATCTCTTCAAATATGGCGCGGTGTCAACTGACAGCCAATGGGAACACAGTAGCCCACACGAATTATCTCAGACGGGGCATGGACTACAGCACGCTGAGGCACGCCTATTTGAAATCATACACAATGTACTTTCCATCACTATCGCCCCCGGTCACACGCCACAACACGGAAATATCGCCTTAACGATTGCGCCTGATTACTGAGCACTGGGCGATTTTATCACCACGAAATTGCCCAATCACACGCCGCAACTGTGAGGCAATTTCACGGCGATTGCATCGGGGCGACATATCACCTTTCAGATTTCCAGACGAGAATGAGGCGTGTGACAGTACCATTATCCATAAGAAATGGAGTAGTTTCTGTATCTTTGGGGTGGGGGGGTCCAACTACTGAGAGTCCTCACCTAACCTCAGAGTGGGACACTTTCATATCCCTTTGAATGGCAATTGTTCTGTATAGGTTTGCCAGAGATGAATGGTGGTGAGCTTTCTACAGCAATCCCATAGAGAACGAGTTTAATAGTGGTTGAGCGCTCCTTTCAGACAGGGCATAAAAATGCCTGTTCCTGCAAGTCATGACAGTCCCCACTGTAGAACCACAACTAATCCAGAAGTTACCACCAGGGCTGTGCATTCAGTAAGCCAAACATCCGACTCGGACCCCTCAATTTCCCTGAATCCGAATCCAAGTCTCCGACTCTGATTCCAAATCCCTGGTAACCACCTATACCCTGGATACCTATCACCTGAATACCCCGTTATTCAGGGAATTTATGACTACAAGGTCTATTCAGTTTCAAGTTTGTGACTAATATAGAAATTAAAGAGGTTATCTACTATACGTGGTGTTCTATGGTATGAGGTCTTTAAAGGGATCCTGTCACCTCCAATACGCATCCTAAGCTACCAAAATATGTCCCTGCAGTATTCTATCACTATTCTCACACTCCTTTTGACTGTTAAAAGCATCCTGTGAAAGTGCATGAAAATGTTTTAATACTTACTCATTAGTGATTATAATTAGCAGGGGCCATATTCTTTAGCCCTTAGGGCGTGTTGTTTTGCAGCCTGAATGATCCAGCCCTCTCTCTGTCTGTGCTAATAGCAGGGCTAATGATTTGCATTCTATGAGTGACAGAGAGGGGGAGGGCAAAGCCTGCTCATGCAGAGCAACACAGATAGAGAGAGGCTGGATCCTCGAGGCTGCAAAACAACACGCCCTAAGGGCTAAAGAATATAGCCCCTGCTAATTATAATCCCTAATGAGATTTCACAGGATGCTTTTAAGAGACAAAATGAGTGTGAGATTAGTGATAGGATGCTGCAGGGACATGTTTTGGTAGTTTAGGAGGTGTTTTGGAGGTGACAGGATCCCTTTAAAATGAAAAAAAATGCAAGCCCCAACATACAGTAACATCAGCTGGAAATTAATAAAAAGAAAAAAAATGACTTGACCGATGTAAAAAAAAAAATAACAAATTGTTACGTTATTAGGGGGTTAAATGTTTTTCCTTATTTGAACAGTATGGCATGTTGGGGTATATGAACATTATAAATTAGGGACAAAAATCGTCATTTGTTACCAAGCAGGTCTGTCCCTGTGGCTGTTCACTCTATTCTGTGCTTGGTGATTTGTGTGACATTAGACTTGCTGCTCTCCGTCTTGTGAGCACCAGCGTACAGGACAGATAGTGGCCACTTCAGCTGAACATTATCTTAAAATTGCATGTATACAATTGCTTGCAACAGCAAGCGGCTGGGAAACTGCTCTACTTTGACCTTGTTGGATATTTAATTTTGAAATTAGAGGTGTATGGCATGGTTGGCTGATTATGATGATCCGTTGTCACTCTTAACACCAGAGTGTTTGTTTTAAAGCCTTTTTTAGTAATAACATTTATTCACTTTTATAGCTCCATTGAATCCACAGTTCTTTACATATATCGGTAACACTTTCCTAATTGGGGCTTATAATAAGTTCCCTATCAAGTAAGTCTTTGGAGTGTGGTAGGAAACTGGAGAACCCGGAGGAAGCCCACGTGAACACAGGGGGAAAATACAAACTCCTTGCAGATGTTGTCCTTTATGGGATATGAACCCAGGACCCAAGACTGCAGTGCTAACCACTGAGCCGCTGATCTTCCAGTTTAGCATGGTATGTCAATGGCCTGATCGATGTATGATCAATTATCTGCATTCTGGTCAACTTTAGGTCTCATTTACATGTGACTTGTGTTATTTTTTTTTTTTGTTCTTTTTCCGCATATAAGGCTGCCTTCAGACTTGCAGATGCATCTGCAGCGTTTTGCAGATGCATCTGCATGCAGACCGTGGCCCCTATGTTTATAATGGAGCGCACGGCGGTCTGCAGATGCTTGCAGACCGCCGTGCGCTCTCATTGCCCGCCATTAGTGATCTGTGCGCAGGCAGATGCCTGCGTACAGATCACATACTCTCGTCCGCACCAGGGACGCGAGATGTTGCGTCCGTGGTGCGGGCGAGAGTGTGTGATTTGTGCGCAGGCATCCGCCTGCGCACAGATCACTAATGGCGGGCAATGGGAGCACACGGAGGTCTGCAAGCATCTGCAGACCGCCGTGCGCTCCATTATAAACATAGGGGCTGCGGTCTGCATGCTGATGCTTGCAGATGCATCTGCAAAACGCTGCAGATGCATCTGCAAGTCTGAAGGCAGCCTAAGAAAAGGTGGACTGTTGTTCCTCAGTGTTCCAGATTAGATTTCGCCTTTTTTTCCGGTCCGTGTGTTAATTTTCACCATCAGTGTTGCATTTGTTTTTCTTGCATGCAAAAAAAATAAAATTCTAAGCAGCTTGTACTTCCCATGAGTAGTCAGAATGCTGTAAGTAAGGCTATGTGCACACTGGCCGGGTTAGTGCAGGTTTAGCCGCGGAAACCGCCAGTCGGTTTCCATGAGGTTTATGCAAATTTATGTTAATCCAAAAGCGGCTTTTGGGTTAACATATAAACCTATGGAAACCGACACCCGGTGTGCACACACCGGCGGTTTCCACATGCTCATCCGTTGCTAACCCGCTGGATTCCCAGCGGGTTAGCAAAGAATGAGCATGTTCTATAATCCGGCCGGTTCTGCAGCGGCTGCAAGCAGAATCATGTGCTGCTTCCAGCCGCTGCAGAATCGCCGGCGCTAACCCGCTGTGCACCCGCCGCACACCCGCCCGTCTCCCGCAGCACGGACCCGACAGGATGCCGCTGGACGGCTCCGGAGCTTCTTGTCGGGTCCCGCCCAGCCGCCGCCGCCACTAAACCCGGCCAGTGTGCACATAGCCAAATTGTTACAAGGAGCTTGGAAATAAATATCCAGTTTTCTTTTTTCTTTTTTTTTTATGATTGATTTTATTTTATTTTTTTGGCATGCTGCAAGGAAGGCATCAACGTCCTGTTTTTCTGATTGGACGCACTCGTTTAAATGGGCGACTTTGCTTTCTAAATGAAAAACGGACATATCTTAGTATTTTCTGTGGACAATTGGTACACACATAAAATGCTGGAGAAATGAACACACGGCATGTATCCTATCCGCGTAAAGGCAACACTCACGTTTGAAGATAGACATGTGAATGAGGCCTTAGGAGCTTTCCCTCACAATCCATGTGTTTCAACTTATACCATATTTTTTGCATTTGCTGAGAAATTAATGAATGAGCAATTGTAAAGAGAGGAAGGAGAGCAGTAAGGGGAAGTAAAAAAAAAAGACCTTGTTATGTGAACTGGGCAGAACTTTAGATATAAACAGGAACCATCTAATAAGATTAACAAGCTTAATATTTACCATCCTCCATCCTATAAATAGCTTCAGTAGGGAAATTAATAACGCACAACTGTACGCAATATGAGTATAATGAATCACTTCACAGTTTATTTCTGCGTTTGGGGTCTCACCTTTGCAGGACGATGTGTGATGTCGGTGATATTTAGTACAGTGGACACTATTGTGGTATTATTGTGCTGTCAAACGCTGATTGGAGACTACAAGTGGGCAGCAGCAGCTCTATAAAAAGCTTTTCTTGTGTATCATCATCACACGTAGGATATCACACCCAACGCGATGCACAGGGTATATAGCAACATTATCCTAGTAATGACTGTAAATGTCACAGGTAGAGGTGGCTTTAGAATGACAGGTTTTAGGTATGCGACAAAGAAAAAGGTGTGGAGGCCTGGAAAGTAGGCTATGCATGAAAACAGCAGTGCCTTAGAGGCAACAAATAGTCTTCATGTCATCGTGTCCACAGTAATACATATTCTTCCAAGACCTGCAAATATCATTCACACAAATAAGTGTCCATGTTTGAGTCTACTTCACCTAAATTGTCTAAAAACCAATTGACTGCCAAATTTCTAGAGACACTTATATTTTCATGTCTTTAAAGGGAACCTGTCACCTAATCTATGGCCCCTAAACTATCACTACCTGCCCCTACAGACCCTAACTAGCTCCCTAACCATCCCTGGCTGACGTAATATGGCTTTATATAAGGTGAAATAAACACTTTATAAACTTACATGATCAGTGCCAGTGGGGCGTTCCTGACAGTAGGGCGGGGTCCCCAGAGCCGCGCTCCCCCCGCCTCGCTCCCTTCCTAACGCCCTAATGGGCGGCATTATCGATTTGAAGAGCGGGGAAGCCCATTGGAATCTTCCCGCCCCGCTCTTCATGACGCGGCCGGAGACCGCGTCATTTCCGGGTCCGCGCATGCGTAGTGCGCCGGGTGAAGCTGACCGGAATCGCAGCGTCGCTAGGCAACGACCGGCGTCTTCGGAAGGTGAGTATCGGCGGCCCCCCCCCCTCCCAAACCAGCCCATATATATGTGTGTGTAATCCACATGTACATATGGATTACACACACACATATATACATTCACTTTGATTAGGCACATTTCATATGAAGGGAGCGAGGCGGGGGGAGCGCGGCTCTGGGGACCCCGCCCTACTGTCAGGAACGCCCCACTGGCACTGATCATGTAAGTTTATAAAGTGTTTATTTCACCTTATATAAAGCCATATTACGTCAGCCAGGGATCGTTAGGGAGCTAGTTAGGGTCTGTAGGGGCAGGTAGTGATAGTTTAGGGGCCATAGATTAGGTGACAGGTTCCCTTTAAGAGTCAATTCATATGTTCCCTGCATAGATCCCAATGTAAGTGACTATTTAAACAAGGTCAGACAGGAGAACTTGACTTCATTAATGGGAGGTTGTCCGTCTGTATTGGCCACTTTACACGTCCCGATATCGGCGTCCAACTCCGATAAAAAGTCACGTGGTTCGTGCGTTGGCACCGATATCCTTCGTGCGTTGTATGGTGTAAATGTGCAGTGCGACGCAAGACCGATGCCAAAACGATATCGGGGAAGAAATGAGCCTGCTCTCCAACTGGCCGATATTGGATGGACGATCTGGCAGGATCGTGCTGTGTGACAGCCCAACAATGACTTGGAGAACAACTTCCCCTATTTACTCCCATGTTAAATGGTCGTTCCTGGGTTGCACGTACAAAGGGGGCGTATACATCGCACTTGTGTTGCCTGCCGATATCGCCCTGTGTGACAGCTCCTATGCGATCTGGGATTTCTGCCAAAAACGTGCGCGCTCCCGTGCCGTTGTATCCAATATCGAAACGATGTTGGAATGTGTAAAGTGGCCATATGTCATCCTTCAACTCTGATTTACCTGATTCAGCAGGGCTCGGTGTTCACTTGAATGTTAAAACACTGGTTCTAGAGAGACAATGAAGACAAGTGGCTGCTATCATTATCCAGCTGTGATGTGATTGGGCCTCGCTATTTAGCCCCGTACCTGACAGTGGACAACATTCCAGTAGGATGCTTACAGCTAGTGCACCTGACGACAAGTTTCTGTCACTGATATAGTCACATCGATAGCGTGCTGCTACTTTCCATGAATTCAGCATTGCTGGAAGCCTGTTGACACCATGTCTGGGTCACATGTTGACGATTTCTTTTAGGGCTTCTATATGAACCCCTGAATACCAGTATTGAGACGTGCCCCTGACGACACCATTCACTTTAACAAGTCAAAGTAGCTATGTATTGTTTGATCTGGCCTCTGTTACAATGGTGTCCATCTTATTTATTTGTATGACACAAAACCTAGTCTACCATGCTATTGTCTGCCTAAACAAGTCGGACATTGCTGTGTTGGAGACCAGACGAAGTATAAAGTGAATCCCGCTGTCCCATTATAGCTAGTGGTGATTGAGGTGGGTTTCACTAATGTTTGGCATCAGAAGTGATATGAGCAGGCCCTAAGAAATCAGTGCCACTTTAATTAGAACCTGTTCAGGTAGTTCAGATGTTAAACTACGGGAAAAAAAGACAAAGGACACATTCACATAGCTCTGTGGTAATTTACAGTAGAGCCAACTCATATGGATATATATTGTCTACGTCTTCCTTATATCATGCTCCTTCCATACAGGATTTCTTGGTGTCATCTTGAAACCTCATGCCTCTAATATCCTAGCACACCTAGCTGTATCGATTGGGATATTCGCTGAGCTTTCTGCGCTTTTCTCTTGAGTCTTAGGCCGGTTTCACATATACGTTTGGCTCCACTGTTTGACAGGGGCCGAACGCGTGCGGTGACGCATGCATCGTACGTCCCTATGTTTAACATGGAGATGCACGGTGTATGATTTTGCCTGCGGATGGACGTGTTTGCGTCAGCATGCGTTTTTTCTCGGAGCACAGAAACGCAATTTTTTGCATCTTCTGTGCGTCCGAGGAAGCATGATTTGTACTCAAGCCTCTGCAAGCGTACAAATCATACATGGAGCCCAATGGGTATGCAGGCCATCCGGATGGCAACGCAGGTGAACGCTGCAGATTTTCTTTCCTGCTCCCGGCAAATCTCCCCCTGCTCCCGGCAAATCTCCCCTGCTCCCGGCAAATCTCCCCCTGCTCCCGGCAAATCTCCCCCTGCTCCCGGCAAATCTCCCCCTGCTCCCGGCAAATCTCCCCCTGCTCCCGGCAAATCTCCCCCTGCTCCTGGCAAATCTCCCCCTGCTCCCAGCTTATAATGGTTTCCCATGGACATTTTCATGTGACCGCATGCAGACAATGACCGCTGCGTTCACATAAAAATGTATGCGTTCGGCACTGCGTTTGTGTATGCACCCCATATGCTACGATGCCGAAAAATAATGTGAAACCGGCCTTAGTGAGCCGTTTCTTTTACTGCAAATTTTTCTGCAGCAAAAATGTTGCTAAGCTGCACCTTGTGGCTAAAAAAAACGCAACTCAAAACACATGCGTTCCTGGTGCATATTGTGGTAATGAGTTTTTCACTATTGCCAATGGATGGTAGGCCTGAGAAACCCTGCTGCAACGACCTAACAATTGACAGCTCATTCTTTTGTCCTGCCCACAAACTGCACCTAAACTTCAAGGAAAAAAAAGAATCGTGGGCAGAATTCCTCGGAAATCTCAGACATTACTGGGGGAAGAATAGAAATGCAGTTTTGTGACACAAAACGCTGGAAAAACGCAGCATCGGCACGGGGCCTTACAGCTTCTGTGACATAGGGTTTGTCTCCTTACACCCACTAAGAATCCTTCACAGTGAATGTAGTCATACATGCTATTTGGATGGTGAACCATGTAATCACAGTGACATCCAGTTCTGCTCATAGTAGGGGATTCTGAGGGGAGATGTTGACCTCTATGGTTTCCAAATGTATATTAGTCGGACATACGGAGTGGGAGCTATTTACATTCACTCCACTATTAGCAATAATCATTACTGGTGATGGAGACGTGTAGTTGCCTGTTTGGTGTTCAGAATGCTTTTTACTTCTGTCTTGGATTTGTTCTGATGTGGCACACTTCTGTGGAAGCTAAAATATCTTGTCAGCAGGTCGGATTATGGCTGTGTTCACACATTTTGTTGCGCTTTTGTGCGCGCGCTTTTTGCTGCGTTTTTCGGCCGCGCAACACAATACGCAGGGGCTTTCACACACTGCGCTTTCTTTACCCCAGAGAGCACAGGTCATGTCACAGAGGGGAGGAATAATCCTGCTTCCTCCTCCCCTGTGTGACAGCTGTGACCGCCCATTAGATTTCGCAGTGTATTAATATACACTGCAAAATCTAAAATAAAGCCAAATGTATGAAAAATAAAAAGAATGAAATACTTTCCCGGTGTCTGGTGGTGAGGCCAGGAGATGTTTGTCCTGCAAGAGCCTGCCGTGATGTCAGAGGGGCATTCCCAGTGCTGATTGGCCGCTTGCAGTCATGTGATATGCATCACATGACCGCGAGCGGCCAATCAGCATCGGGAACGCCCCTCTGACATCACGGCAGGTCCTGGCCGAAGACACCTCGCCTGGCCTCATTACCGGACACCAGGAAAAGGCGTCGGAGAGGTAAAATATTTGATTCTTTTTTATTTTTCATACATTTGGCTTTATTTTAGATTTTGCAGTGTACATTAATACACTGCGAAATCTAATGGGCGGTCACAGCTGTCACACAGGGGAGGAGGAAGCAGGATTATTCCTCCCCTCTGTGACGCCAGAGGGAGAAAACGCAGGAGCACCTGCGTAAAGAATTTACATCTCAATTCTTTACGCAACTGCGCTTTCACCCAGAAAAAGCACTGTGTATTTTTACACACTGTCTGCACAGCAAAGTGAATTTCCCATTCACTTTGCTGGCAGACACAAAACACATTGCGTATTTTGAAAAGCGCGGCAAAATACGCAATGTATGAACGCAACCTTAGTTGTACTTTTAATGTGCAGTGCAGTGATCTTTAGGACCCATTTAAAAGCAGAAGCTTTGGTTTCCCTCTTGCATCAATTACCATTTTTTTCTTTGTTCCATTTGGAATAGGTCTACTTTCACTAGAGGTATCTCTGACCACCAGGGCTTTGGAGTTGTGGAATTGGTGTCCATTTTGGTGAAGTCGGAGTCTGTATAAAATAGGTCCACTCCTAAAATATATACTGTAATTGCTACAGTAGTTCATTGCATTATGTTCTGATTATTATGACTGTGTTCTATCTGAATATCTTGATTATTGTATCATAATAATGATTAAAGCCTGATGTTTACATTGTACTGAAATAAGGCTGGTTTCACACCTCCTGTGTGTTCATTTTAGGGTGGGAGTATCTGCATGTGGCTGTGCGTCTTGAAACGCATGCCACAGCAGCTTCCGGATGCCTGATCCGGCCAGGGAGAGGGAGGGAAAAAATGTTAATAAAATATATTGTGCTTATGTATACACTATGGGGGCACCTGTGGAGGGGGCTGCAGGAGTGGTTTTATACCACTACTTTATTATTATCAGTGTTTGAATCCCTGTTGGCTTTTACTGCCAGAGTGGGACTTCTCTGTTTCTGAGACACAGTTTGTGTACATGCACCAGCTACGCTTATTCTTAAAAGTTCCCCATAGTGTATACATATGCACAATACATTTTATTAACATAGGGCAGAAGCACAAGAGGTAAGAGTGAAATGCAGGAACTACTCTGGGCATGCTCAGTATCAGATACTAAACTGGCTTCACCACATCCATCCTGAGGCAGATGCGGTCTTACTGAAATCAATGCGTCATTTTGACGCATGCTGCCGCATTCAGATATTTACTTACCTACAAAATTGCAACATAGTGCGGCTGAGGAATAGCTCAAAAGAATGCATTTGTCAGCATCTGTTGAAAATCTGATGCCACCTGATGGACCCTGAGGCCCCATTATAAGTAAAGGGACACATGCCTGATCAGGATGCTTGAGGATTTGAATGTATTGATACAACAATCAAAAAATATACAGCTGTGAAACCACCATACATTTTTCACTTTAAGATCAGCCATGTATGAGGGACTCTTGAGTCATGGAAGTTGAGGAGTCGGAGGTTTGACTTACCAACTCAACAGCCTTACTGACCATTTATAGTGCTCTGATATGCATGGTGCTTTCCAAACAGATCTACTAATCAATGATGTAACAGATCTCCCATACACTCTAACCCCTTCACCCCCGGGCGATTTTCTTACTTAACTTTAAAAAAGTTAAAACTTTAGCTTGTCTTTAGTTTACACTGCTCCATAGGGGACCTCAGCACTGCACAGTGCGATTGCTTCTCTTGTTCATAGATTAACTGCTTCACGTCTGTGAACAGGAGAAATGATCACTTTCTGTGGAT
>JARQOC010000004.1:212701669-212718764 GCA_033576535.1 Allobates femoralis
GATCACTTTCTGTGGATGCTGGCCTTATGATCCCCCAGGTTAGGGTGCCTTCACACTGCGAAGTTATCCGGTTCGGGGCTGTCCGGGATGACCCTGACAGCCGCGGACTGGATCAGCACACATGACTGGGGGGGCTAATATGCCCAGCTGTCAGGGTCATCCCGGACAGCCCCAGACTGGATCACGCCACAGTGTGAAGGCACCCTTAATATGAGTTTGTAGATGTCAAACACTTACTTTTTTTTTTTTTTTTTTTTTATTTAATTGGTAAAACAAGATCAGACATTAGTTTGAAAAAGAAAAAAAAACAGAGCATTTCTCGCAATATTCCGAGAACCATAACTTTCTCACTTTTTGGGGTCTGGGACAGTGTGACGGATTATTTTTTGCACCCTAATCTGACAGATTTAGAAATAGCATTTTTGGGTAGATGCAATGTTTTGATCGTTTGTTATTGCATTTTATTGCAATGTTGTGGCGGTCAAAAAACCCTCATTCGGGCATTTTGATATAATTTTTTTTCCTTATGCTGTTTTCCCGATCAGATTAATTTATTTTATATTTTGATAGATTGGACATTTCTGAACTTGGGGATGCCAAATACATTTTCTGTTTTTGTTTGTCTTTTATTTTCAAAGGGCTAAACGAGGGTGACATGAACTTTGTGTTTGTTTTTTTTTTTAGACACTTTCCCCGCCATCCCCTCCTTTTACTGTTCTAATGGCCACTTTACACACACCAACTTTATCAGTCCAACTTCTGAACAACTTACTGGTTGCAGTGAAATCATGGACACATTGTTCCATTTGTACACAGCCACAAAATGGAGCAATGTGTCCATGATTTCACTGCAACCAGTAAGTTGTTCAGAAGTTGGACAGATAAGTTGGTGTGTGTAAAGTGGCCCTTACTAGTATCCTTTGGGAACTTGAAGCAGGGATCATTCAATCAATTATGCTGTACAGAGCAGTGCTTCTTTCAATGAATGCTGGCGTTCAGCCAGCGTTTACATGAGGATCATGACACACGAGTCATCACCTGACCCTCGACTGTCATGACTACCTATTGGTGCCTCGCGATCATATCACCGGAACACCAATGGTAGCAGGGAATAATGCACTCCCTGCCGTCATGTGTTAACCCCTTCACGACCCTTGGCCCACCGTTTGGGCCATGGAAACAAGTTCGTTCCCGACCCTTGGCCCAGGGGGTGGGCCATGGAAAGATCGGGCTCCTGCAGGCCGAGTGAGGGTCTCACTGACCTGTCACTCGGCCTGCAGGTACATGGGGTGTTGTACAACACCCCATGGGGGGTCGATTTGCCCCCACCCCCACCCACCCGGCTACAGGCGCGGTGATTGGCACTCAAAAGTGAAAGTGAAAATCACCGCGCCTGTCATGCTTCCCTGCCTGCCCCTGCTCTCCCTACCCTCCGATCTTCTCCCCTGTCATCCTCTAACTGCCCCCCTGTCCCCCACCTCTCTATCCTGCCCCCTCTTCATCTTTCTTACCCCCCCCCCCCTCCGCTTCCTGTCCCTGCGCCCGCTTCCTGTCCCTGCCGCCCGCTCCCTCTTCCTTCCGCCCGCCTCCTCCTCCTGCCTGCCCCCGCTTCCTGTGAGTGCCCCCCCCATCTCCTGTCACCCCCCCTCTTCCCCTGCCTGCCCCCCCCCGATCACCTGAGCGGCGATCGCCTCTCCCACTCACCCCTCCGGCGATCACGCTCCATCCTGCACGGCTGCGTCCCGCTCCTCCTCCTCTTCTCTCCGGCCGCTTCCGCATCTGACAGCTCTGTGCTGGAGCTGTCAGATCACTTCTACAGCTAGATCCTGAGCATCCAGCTGTAGGAAGTGATCTGACAGATCCAGCACAGTGATCCACAGTGACCATTATGTGATCACTGTGGATCACTGTACTGGATCTGTCAGATCACTTTCTACAGCTGGATTCTGAGGATCTAGCTGCAGAAAGTGATCTGACACCCCGGGCGCAGTGACCCACTATGTGCATCACTGCGCCTGGGCTGCCAGATCGCTTTCCGCAGCTCGATCCCCATGCATGGGGATCGAGCTGCGGAAAGCGATCTGGCAGCCCAGGCGCAGTGATGCACATAGTGGGTCACTGCACCCAGGCTCTTAGATCGCTGCTCTGCAGCCCGATCTCCCTGCATGGGAATCGAGCTGCAGAAAGCAATCTGACAGCCCGGACGCAGTGATGCACATAGTGGGTCAATGCGCCTGTGCTGCCAGATGGCTTTCCGCAGCTCGATCCCCATGCATGGGGATCGAGCTGCGGAAAGCGATCTGGCAGCCCAGGCGCAGTGATGCACATAATGGGTCACTGCGCCCAGGCTCTTAGATCGCTGCTCTGCAGCCCGATCTCCCTGCATGGGAATCGAGCTGCAGAAAGCAATCTGACAGCCCGGACGCAGTGATGCACATAGTGGGTCAATGCGCCTGTGCTGCCAGATGGCTTTCCGCAGCTCGATCCCCATGCATGGGGATCGAGCTGCGGAAAGCGATCTGGCAGCCCAGGCGCAGTGATGCACATAATGGGTCACTGCGCCCGGGGTGTCAGATCACTTTCTGCAGCTCGATCACCATGCTGGCGGATCGGGCTCCAGAGTAGCGATCTGAAAGCAAAGGTGATCGAGCGTCGTGGGACCTTCGTTGTGGACTACGTCGGAGCGATCGAGCATCGTGGGACCTTCGTTGTGGACTACGTCGGATCTTTTTATAATAAAGATGGAGTCCGAATTGTGTCTGTGTTTTTTTTTTCAAATAAAAAGATTTTTCTCTGTGTGTATTTATTGACTATTTACCGTACTAGAGATTCCTAATGGCGGGTCTAACATTGGCCCTATATTATGAATCTCGGGCTTAGTGCCAGCTGCCAATAAAAAGCTGGCATTAACCCCTTTATTACCCAGTTAGCCACCGGCACCAGGGCAACTGGAAGAGCGTGGGTACAGCGCCAGAAAATGGCGCTTCAATGAATGCGCCATTTTCTGGGCGGCTGCGGGCTGCAATTCGCAGCATGGGGGGCCCAGAACGCTTGGGCCTCTCTATGCTGAGGATTCCAGCCCCCAGCTGCCTAGTTGTACCTGGCTGGACCAAAAATATGGCGGAGCCCTATGTCATTTTTTTTCTAGAAATATTTCTAGAAAAGAAAAAAAAAATAGGCTTCGCTGTATTTTTGGTTCCAGCCAGGTATGACGAAGCAGCTGGGGGCTGGTGGCAGTCCGTAGCTGCCAAGTTGTACCTGGCTGGACCAAAAATATGGCAGAGCCCCATGGGTCCCCTATGCTGCGAATTGCAACTACTAGACTAGTATGTTTTTTCACAAAAAGTTTCTTTATTCATTTATACGTCTCAATTTGTGAAGCACATGGTGGTTCAAAGTGCTCACTGTGCCTCTAGATATGTTCCCTGGGGGGTCTAGTTTCCAAAATGGGGTCACTTGTGGGGGAGCTCCAATGTTTAGGCACACAGGGGCTCTCCATACGCGACCTGGTGTCCGCTAACAATTCCAATTGTTGGCAAACACCAGGTTGCGTATGGAGAGCCCCTGTGTGCCTACACATTGGAGCTCCCCCACAAGTGACCCCATTTTGGAAATTAGACCCCCCAAGGAACGTATCTAGCTGCATAGTGAGCACTTTGAACCCCCAGGTGCTTCACAAATTGGTCCGTAATAATGAAAAAAGAAATTTGTGGAAAAAAAAGTGCTTTTTCATTTTTATGGATGTATTTGTGAAGCACCTGGGGGTTCAAAGTACTCACTATGCATCTAGATACGTTCCCTGGGGGGTCTAGTTTCCAAAATGGGGTCACTTGTTGCGGAGCCCCAATGTTTAGGCACACAGGGGCTCACCAAACGCAACATGGTGACCGCTAACAATTTGAGCTGATTTTTATTCAAATTGTTAGCGGACACCATGTCGCTTTTGGAGAGCCCTGTGTGCCTAAACATTGGAGCTCCCCCACAAGTGACCCCATTTTGGAAACTAGATGGGTAGTGAGCATATTGAACCCCCAGGTGCTTTACAAATTGATCTGTGAGAATGAAATAGTACTTTTTTTTCACAAAAATTTTCTTTTAGCCTAACTTTTTTCGTTTTCACATGGCAACAGCATAAAATTCATCCTAAAATTTGTTGGGCAATTTCTCCTGAGTACACCGATACCTTATATGTGGTCATAAACCACTGTTTGGGCACACAGCAGGGCTCAGAAGGGAAGGAGCGCCATTTCACTTTTTGGATGTAAAATTAGCTCCAAAATTCAAATTGCGCTCCTTCCCTTCTGAGCCCTGCCGTGCACCCAAACAGTGGTTTATGACCATATATGAGGTATCTGTGTACTCGGGAGAATTTGCACAACACATTTTAAGATCCATTTTATCCCGTTGCCCATGTGAAAATGAAAGAATTGAGGCTAAAAGAACGTTTTTGAGAGAAAAATTAAAATATCCATTTTTTGTTTCCACTTTGCCTTAGGTCCTGTGAAGCACCTGAAGGGTTAATCATCTTCTTGAATATAGTTTTGAGTAGCTTGAGGGGTACAGATTTTGGAATGGTGTCACTTTTGGGTGTTTTCTGTCATGTACACCCCTCAAAAGGACTTCAAATGTGATGTGGTCACTAAAAAAAATGGTTTTGTAAATTTTGGTTGAAAAATGAAAAATTGCTCATGAACTTTGAACCCTTATAACGTCCTACCAAAAAAATTTTTTTTTTCCAAAATTGTGCTGATGTGAAGTAGACATGTGGGAAATATTATTTAATAACTTTTTTTCTGTCACATATCTCTCTGGTTTATCAGAAAAAAAAATAAAAAATGTAAAAATTGTGAAATTTTCTAAATTTTTGCCATATTTTTGATTTTTTCACAAATAAACACAAAAATTATCGACTTAAATTTAATACTAGCATGAAGCCCAATGCGTCACGAAAAAACAATCTCAGAATCGCTAGGATCGGTTGAAGCGTTCCAGAGATATAGCCTCATAAAGGGACACTGGTCAGAATTGCAAAAAAGGCCAAGGTCTTTAGGGTCAAAATAGGCTGGGTCCTGAAGGGGTTAAATCCATCTGTCAGAGATTGACAGCGAGATCTAACTAGATAAGATTTTTATTTTTTTAATTTCAAAAATGCCATTCAGAATGGATACAAGCTGGTTATATTGTAGAAACATCTTATTTTCGTTTTTTATGGTTGCAAAAAAGAAAATACTGTAACAATATTATTAGAAAGACATGTGAACAGAGCCTCATTCACATGTTGCAGTGGCAACGTGGAACACTAAGTGGCAGCTTCTTAATATTGCTACGTGATGTTATGTAATTTGGATAATAACAATGTAATATCTTGTGTTTATGAAATTATTGTATCAATGTGCACAAAAGACAAGTGTATCTAGACCCTGTACTCTGTTATATTGCTGACTCTTGGTGTCAGTTGTGCTTTATTAGGGCATGTTCCCATGATCAGTGTTTGCAGCGTTTTGGACGTAACATGCTGTTGATACGTCAAAAACACCACATTGTACAGTGCAAGCACAGTGGATGGATTTACAGAAATCCCATGTCCACTGTGCTTGTTTTCTCTGCAGCGTAAACGGACATGGGGCGGCTTTCTGCCACAAGCATGTCCATTTATTGCGTTGGAGTTGGAGGCGTTCTCGGCGTGCTAATGCAGGGAGATGCCGCTGTGCGCCTTAACGCTGACCATGGGAGCAGGTGGCTGCGTTCATCCGCAGAGATCACTGGCTTCCCTGCAGGAGAGGAGACTCCGGCTTTCAAGACGCAGTGTGTCCTGATCATGTGGACATAGCCTTATAGATAAAATCTTAAAGGCAACTTGTGACCATGAAAATGCAGACCAATCTGCAGGCATCATGTTATTTAGCAAGGGAAAATGGCCAGATTGATGTATAGTTTTGAGAAGAAAGATACGTTTATCATAACTTGTGTTTTAAACATTTAACCTCTGCTCTTTTGGAGCTTTTTGGTCCAGTGGACGGTGTTGACAGTGACCGACAGCTACAAGTGCATCACAATAAATTCGAATCTCATCAAAAAATTTATTTGTCATTTAATACAAAAAGTGAAACATATATAGTATATAGAGTCATTACAAACAGAGTGATCTTTCAAGTTTTTTTTTCTGTTGATTATGGCTCTCAGGCAATGAAAACCCAACAGTCATTATCTCAGAAAATTAGAATAATAAACACAAAACACCTGCAAAGGTTTACTAAGCGTTTAAAATGGTCCCTCAGTCTGGTTCAATAGGTTACACAATCATGGGAAGACTGCTGACTTGACAGATGTCCAGAATGCAGTCATTGACAAACTCCACAAGGAGAGTAAGCCACAAAAGGTCATTGCTAAAGATGCTGGTTGTTCTCAGAGTGCTGTATCCAGGTATATTAATGGAAAATTGAGTGAAAAAAAGTGTGGACTGCTTCTGGAGTCAGTGCTTCAAGAGCCACAACACACAGATGTGTCCACAACATGGGCTACAACTGTGACATTCATTGTGTCAAGCCATTCATAATCAATAGACAACACAAGAAGAGTCTTTCCTGGGCCAGGGAGATAAAGAACTAGACTGTTGCTCAGTGGTCCAAGGTGTTGTTTTCATATCAAAGTAAATTTTGCATTTCATTTGGAAATCAAGGTCCCAGAGTCTGGAGGAAGAGTGGAGAGATACATAATCCAAGCTGCTAGAGGTCTAGTGTGAAGTCTCCACAATCAGTGATGGTTTGGGGAGCCATGTCATCTAGTGTAGGTCCACTGTGTTTTATTAAGACCAAAGTCAGCGCTGCCATTTACCAGGAAATTTTAGAGCTCTTCATGCTTCCCTGTGTCGACAAGCTTTTTGGAGATGGAAATTTTATTTTCCAGCCGCACTTGGCACCTGTCCACACTGCCAAAAATACAAATACCTACCTGGTTTACTAACCACAGTATCAGTGTGCTTAATTGGTCAGCTAACTTGCCTGACCTAAACCCCATAGAGAATCTATGGGATATTGTCAAGAGGAAGATGAGACACATCAGACCCAACAATGCAGACGAGCTGAAGGCTGCCATCAAAGCAACCTTGGCTTCCATAACACCTAAGCAGTGCCACAGGCTGATTGCCTCCATGCTACACTGCTTTGATGCAGTAATTCATGCAAAAGGAGCCCCGACCAAGTATTGAATGCATTTACTGCACGTACTTTGCAGAAGGTCAACATTTGAGTTAAAAATCGTTATTTTACTTGGTCTTATATAATCCAATTTTCTGAGATAATGACTTAATCATTAACAATAACAGAATTGAAACACATGAAAAAGATCACTGTTTGTAATGCCTTTACATGAGATATGCGTTTCACTTTGTATATTGAATTACTGAATTAATGAATCTTTTTGATATTCTAATTTATTTAGATGCACTTGTATCTCTTTATAAGTGGGTATAGAGGTAGCTGTCAGTCTGCCAGCCCCACCCATTGAATGGTATACGAATACATCCCTAAACATTACACCTTCCTAGTCAGTGCCCGGTGTTTCATTTGCTTAAAGTGCACCTGTCACCAGTTTTGGAGGTCCTAATCCCTGCGCAACACCTTTAAAGGAAACCTGTCAGACTATGACCCTCCAGTTATCACTGTCTGTACCTGTAGCTTTAAAATACTATTCTAATCATCCCTGTCTGAGCTCATAGTGAAAGGTGAAAAAAAAAGCATTTATACACTTACATTTCCTTATGGAATGAGACAGTCAGTCCCCAGCTTGGAGGACGGGGACTGTTTGGCAGGTTAATAGTTAACATTTCAGCCTTGTGGTAGGACATGTTGGGAGACCTGATGTGATCTCACAACCATGCGACGACAATAGGCGGAGCTAAGTTCTCTTAGAACATATGTTTGCTGGCTTAGCTCCTCCCACTATGGTCACATGATCGTTACATCACACAGGTCCTTTAGCCATCCAAGTTAAAAGTGAGTTAACTATTATCCTGCCAAACAGTCCCCCTCCTCCAAGGTGGGTACTGAAATGTAAGTGTATAAATGCTTTTTTTTCACCTTTCACATTACACTCTGAGCTCAGACTGGGATGATTAGACTGGTATTATAAAGCCTCAGGTGAATACAGTGATAGCTGGAGGGGCATAAACCACCTGACAGGTTCCCTTTAATATGATGTAATTGAGGTTCCTAAAACCCCTTTATATCCCCACAAGCCCCCTGAATACCTCAGAAAACTATTTTTAATCTGTCCAGCGCCATATGCTAATTTCTTTTTTGGGTCATATAGGGTTCTGCACATTGCGGTCAGCGCTGACCCGTTCAATGGAAATGCCGCCCCTTATTACAATGTGCAAGTGAATGACAGCGACGTCATTCACAAGTCTTGCGCCTGTGCACTGGCGCCTCTCACTGTGCCCTATTGAAGAACCAGTGATTCCACTGCAAAAGAACGAGACTTCGGTCTCACATCAGCCGCACAGTTCCCGAAGTCCCGCGTCTGCACAGTGGAATCACTGGCTCTTAAGTAGGGCACATTGAGGCCTGTGAATTGTGTGGATGACGTCGCTATGTTATCCACTTGCATACAGTCAGGAGGGGCGGATTTTCCATGGAGTGGGGTGGTGCTAACCTCAATCTGCAGGCACCCACATAAGGATGCTTTCACATCAGCGTTTATTTGAAAAATGCAGCAGATCCAGCAAGTTGACCACATCTGCCGTGTAACGGCTGACTTGTGGCAAGCCCCTTTTATTCCCTTTGGAACTTTCGGCCAAGTGCAGCAAGTGTGATTTTGCTGGATCCGGCACTTGCAGCGAAGGAAAAAAAAGCTGCTAGCACTGTTGCAAGTGCCGTCCCTGGCAAAACTGCACTTGCTGCATCTGACCACAAATTCTATAGGGATTGAAAGGGGCTTGCCGCACGCAGTCTTGTCACAAGTGTTCCATTACGTGGCAGATGCGCGGCAAAGCTGCCGGTTCTGCCGCGAATTTCAAATAAACACTGATGTGAAAGGTGCCTGAGAAATTAGCATATGGTGTGGGACATATTAAAAGTTGTTTTCTGAGATATGCAGGACGACGTCTGGGCATATAAAGTGGTTTTGGGAACCACAGTTATTTCATGTTAAAGGTGTTGGGCAGTGGTTTAGAATCCCCAGAATTGGTGACAGGTACACTTTACACCAAACACAGACTAGGAAAGTTAATCAATTTGTAATAAACTCTCTTTAGCTTTTCATATATATTGGTTGTATTTTTGAGAAATACTTGTTTGTATGCAAAAAAACAACAACCCTTCATACTGATTGAAGTAGTTCCTCTTTTTTCTTTTTCTATAATTTGCATTTCAGTTTTCTCACCATCTAGCCCCCTACTTCCTCCTCTGCTACCTTTGCTGCTCAAGAGGAGACATATCAGAGGACACATCCCGGAGTCTGACTGCAGAGGCCCCAGCTATACTTTTGTGTTTTATCCAACAATTTGAAACCTTGTTAACTGGTAGAAAGAGATCATATTCCCTATTTCATTTTTCTGGAGTTAAAGGGATTATAAATTAGGCCGTCACTCCTCTTGGTATGTGTTGGACTACAAATACCCTCTGAATTGTAAATTGCTGAGGAACATGTTATCTGTATACAAATAAAAACTATTATAATCTGTTACCCAGTTTTTCCTTCCTAATCTGAAAGCAGCATAAATGTAGGGGCAAAGATCCCGATTCAGCTATGAGTCATTTAAATCATCATTAAATCTTTCCATGACCCACCAGTGATTGGCAGCTTTTTGTGTCCACTTTGGGTAGACAGAAAGCTGTCAATCAATGGAGTGGGCGAGGTTATATAGAGTTCAGCATTCAAAGAACTGCTAGAACTGCAGCAGAGAAAAGCTTTTAAAACTGCAGCAAAACAGTAGAGTGAGGCTGCTTTCACATCAGTGGTTTGCTGATGTTTGCGACCGATCCGGCAGATCGGCCGACTAATGGCTGACTTGCGGCTAGGATCCTGCAAGTTCCATGCATTGTCTATGGGGCTTGCGGTCAAGTGCGGTTCTGCCAGATGCGGCAGATCTGGCACTTGCGGCGGCAATAAAACCCACTGCTAGTGGAGTTTTTTTTTTCGCCGCTGCAAGTGTCGGATCTGGCAGAACCGCACTTGCCGCACCTGACCGCAAGCCCCATAGACAATGCATGGGGCTTGCTGGATCTGGTCCGCAAGTCGGCAGATGCGGCGCCATCTGCCGATTCGGCTGCAAACATCAGCAAAACGCTGATGTGAAAGGAGCCTGATACAATGTGAAATCAGGTATTCGGCCCTAAAGTCATGCTGCTCTGAGTAGTAAAAACCTAGTGACCGATTGCTTATTAAATACATATTTCTGTAGACCGAACACCTCACTCATTTTGCATTTTTTTTTTATCAAGTGTTAAAGGGAATCTGTCACGAGTTGTAGACTCCCCATATGAGTTCAGTATAATGTAGGGACAGAGACCTTGAATCCAATTACGTCACTTACTGGGCTTCATGATTTTGATAAACTAATCATTTTATATGCTGTAGATCTATCATTACTCTGAATACTGAGCTCTGTATTACCCTGCCCACAACACTGATTGGCACCTTTCTGTGTGGATGCTTTTTTGAGTACTGATTTGTCACAAAACGTGAAGGGAATCGTGATATCAGCAAAGTCATATGAAACCTGAAATGTCATGAACATGTTGAGTATTTTCTCCTTCCATATTTGGTGCAGATTTAAATCATGTCAATTCTTGCACCTTTTTTGCTGCAGATGTTACTCATTCCAACGAATGGAAAAATCTGCACCAAAAACGAATGTGTTTTCCGCTGCGTTTTTCCTGCCAGGAGATGCAAAAATGGTTCAGACATTTCTGCACCAAATAAACATGCATAACTTTACTAATCCTGTAGTGATCATTTCCTGTTCATTAAAAGAGATTTTATCGAAACTACAATGAATAGATTAATAAGTGACACATCAGAGGAATTGCAGTGTCTGTCTCTACATTATGCTACTCTCAGATTGGGTGGTAAAAACCTGGTGACAGGATACCTTTTAATAAAGCCTGTATACATTCATGTCTGAAAGTGTTGGCACCCTTGAAATTTTCAGAAAATTAAGTGTTTTTCCCAGAAAATTATTACAATTATACATTTTTCTTTTATGTAGTAGGGTTTTGCCATATTTTTGGTTTCTAGCCAGCTAAAACTAGGCAGCTGGGGGTTGGAATTCTCAGCGTTGGATGGCCCAAATGTTCTGAACCCCACACGATGCGAATTGCAGCCCTCAGCTGCCCTAGAAAATGGCGCATTCATAGATGCAGCCTGCATTTCGCAGCGTGGGGCACCCAAAACACTTGGGCCACTCTACACTGAGAATTCCAGTCCATTGCGACTTAGTTTTACCTGGCTGGAAACCAAAAATACAGTGAAGCCCCATGTCATTTTTTTTTTTTTTTAATTATTTATTTTAAAAATAAAACAAACAAAAAAAGGCTCGCCTGTATTTTTATTACCAGCCATTGTAAAAACAGCCAGCTTGGGGGTAGGTGGAAGCCCATAGCTGCCTACTTTACCTGACTGGTGACCAAAGATACAGCAGAGCCCCCATGTCATGAGCGCAAAATCCGTGCTAAATACGCAGCAAATACTTGCTGTGTGAAGTGCTGCATATTTTGGAGCTAACATTGAGGTCTATGGGTGAAATTCGTGGTAAAATATGCTGCAAGAATTGACATGCTGCAGATTTTTTCACGGCAAAATGCATGCCATTTCCGCTTCAGGAAAATAGACAGCGTGGGCCTAGCACTTCTAATTTCCCATACGCTTTGCAGGGAATATGCTGTACTGTGGATTTGTCAAAAATACGCTTAGAAAAAGCAGGACAATCCAAAGCGTCGGCACATAGCTTTTGCACTTCATTTCATTCAAATGTTGATAGTGCTGACACTGATGCATCCTGAGCCTGCAGGACAGCTTGAATTTTTTTTGGAACTTGTTTGGTGCTGCTTTTCCACCATTCATACTATCTTGCGTTGTATTCTTTCATCAGTTTTTCTCTGCTGTCAACGTCAATGGAAATTAGCTAGTGCAGTGGTTGTTAACCTTGTTTGAGGTACCGAACCCAGCAGTTTCATATGCACATTCACCAAACCCTTTAGTGATAAATCAAATATGATTTTTTTCAAAATTCAAGACATAGGTATGTATTTTACTGGTACACAAAAAAGAACCGTGCATGACCCCTAGGGTTCGATCAAACCCCGGTTAAGAACCACTGAGCTAGTGTCATAGATTGTAACATTTTTGATTAATTTGCACACTGAAGACAAAGATCTCTGGAGATGGACTTGTACCCTTTGGGATGTAGACATTTAACAATTTTGATTCTCAAGTACTCTTCCCCATTTTCTGTTCTCCATGCTTAGTGTGGTGCACACAGACACACAATTCAAATATTGAGTTACCTTCTCCCCTTTTTATTTGGTTTCAGGTGTGATTTTCATATTGCCCACGCCTGTTAAGGGTACTTCACACACAACAATACCGCTGCAACGTCATAGGATTTGTGACGTAACAGCGACTTCGCTATGTGTGACACGTAGCAGCGATCAGGCCCCGATGTGAGATCACTTACCGTTACAATCCGTTCTGGACCATTTTTTGGCCGTTGTGCTCCTGCTGGACAACATGCATTGCTGTGTTTGACAGGGACAACGACCAGTGATCTCAATACTATGCCAAAGAGTGACAGATTACCAACGACCGCTGTATTGTTCCGTATCGTTGCTGCGTCATTGGTGAGCTCTGACTGTTTGACAACTCACCAGCGACCACGTAGCGATGCACCAGCGATCTCTACCAGGTCGTATCGTTGTTGTTATCTCTGGAGCTTTGCTGCGTTTAACGGGGCCCTTACTTGCCACAGGTTAGTTTGAACGTGCATCGCATGCTTGAAACAAAGTACAAAACCTATATATGAAATGAGTTTAAAAGCCAAAAATTTTGGTGTAAATATCACTTTATTGAAATATATATGAAATTAAAACCATACAAAATTACTTTGAAATTCCATCAGAGACCAAGACACCCCTCATATTTATTTCAAGGTATACAGGATATTAACCAAGTCCTATGGAAGACCTTTTGATTTTACACACGCAAAATACAATTCATGGTGGTGCAGGCTGTTATATGATACAATAATCAATAATTCTAATGACATTGCCAGTTAATAATAAGTGAACACTATTAAATGAGGATAAAGTGCAAAGTGCTGTAAAATTCATGCATAAAAACTGAATGCTGTTTAATTAAGATAAAGTGCTGTGAAAAATTATTTGAAAAAATAAAAAGATATGTGCCATATGTGACTCATACCCGTGTCAAGAATAAAGTGACCATAAATGTGAAGATGGACCAAATTAATAGCTGTGATAAACAAATATAAAATAAATGAACAAAAACTAAAAACAGCAGGGGGTCATAAACCATACCGGTCCTATAAGGACCTTATAAGACCGGTATGGTTTATGACCCCCTGCTGTTTTTAGTTTTTTAGTTTTATGCCACCAGCCCTCCAGCATGACTGCATGATGCACAAAACTTCAACACAAGGACAGGAGCCATAAACCACCTTTCTGCTAACCATGTGATGGACCTTGATGTATGGACCCCCATTTGCTCAGCCAGACCACGTCTGTGTATCCACTAATTTGGATCTCGGACTGCATTCCCTATCAAACAGAGGCCTCCAAGGGCAGCATACACCTATCTAACTGAGCTAAAAAGTGGAGTAATACTCCCACTATTGCATATAAGAATCACTTGATGAAGGCTCTTGCATGAGCCGAAACGTTTGATGATTGATGAACTTTCACAAACTCCACAAATAAACACCAAAAGGATCAATCCTCTCTTGCTTTTTTAAGTAGAGTGCCAGGTTAAGCTCTGTATATAGTTATTCCTCCTTCCCTGGGCACCTACGCTTGCGGTTGAGCCAGACTTGTCCTATATATCAGTGAAAATTTGTGCTGACTCGTGCTTTCCCTGTCAAAAAGACAAGGGTTCTCAGAGGAAGGAGGATTCTGCAACCATTTTTTATTTAGGGGTGTCCGCACTATGGAAAAACTTTTTCTTGTGGACACAAGTAGTTCTTAACTTCTGCATCTTCTTTGTAATAAAGCTGTTGAGGCAGGATGCTGAGCAGACGGTGTCACAGGACAGACAGACAACTATGTTTTCTCTCACTGAGCTGTTACAATGACACGCTGTGTTCTGCGTCTACAACCAGAAGCTTGGCAGATAGTTGGTATACTGTGACTAATGGAAATATGACACGGTCCAGCTCATCACCAGTGAGTGTCTGTAGGGACTCCTAAATGGATTTCTGTCCTTTCACCATGTTTTAATCTAAATTACTTCTCTCGTTTCATGCGTTCACTTCTGAATAATCCAGTCTCACAACCTTTTGGCTACATAATATTCACAAATACTAGTTCATATAAGTACATCCATGCACTCTTCTCCCCTTAATTCCCCCGCAGAAACCCTTAGGAACTGTGCGTTCACATGTTTGGAAAACTGAGAAAGCCACAGCCACCCTCCTCTGACAATGGCTTATGCTCCTGGCAAACAATAGAATTTCAATTCACACTGCTGGACTCTTCTCTTACACCAGCACCTGTCACAGGAAATTCAGGAGGTCCCGATAACCTTTGACGGTTGGCCAAATTTGAGTTAGCGGGCCTTAAGATTACAATTGTCTCAGGTTACAATACTTCCCTTGAAATAAATTTTATAGTAGCGGAAAAACCCTTTAAATCTTTTATTTTGGTGGACGAGTTCGGTAAAGTGTAAGCTGCTGCTTTGTACACACATAAATTTGGACTTGTTCTTACATGCCTGACCGAATCACAAGTTACTGTAACAGATCCCATTAACCCAATTGAGCAAGATTGCCTCTTCCTTAAAGGTATGTGCCCAAGCTGCTTTTTTTTTTTTATACAGACATTTTGAGCCACAAAAACCCTGCAAAACTGCACCCTGTGGCAGGAAAACGCACCACAAAATGCATGTTTTTTTTGTTGCGTTTTGCAATGTTTTTGGTGCAGATTGTGCCTATGCATTTTTTTTCTACTATAGTCAATGACTGGGAGGGCTACAAAATACAGCAAACAAGTGACATCCTTATTCTCTTGTCTTGACCACAGTGTGCACCTAAACTGCAAGGAGAAAAATGAGCATCGTGCGCACAACACTTACAAATTCTCATACTTTGCCAGGGAAAGGATAGACATGCAATTATGTGACATAAGGTGACAAAAACACTGCAAAAACGCATAACAAAGCAGCGTTGGCACACAGCCTAATGGTAACCTGTAAGCATGTGTTGCTCTTCATAGTTGGAATAGCTCATACATGAGGTTTTGGGACGGGCACAGGTGTCGTCACACGCCACTGCCTCAAGACCTGTTGTCAGTCATGCAGTAGAGAGCATTTCCTGGAGGCGAAAACTGAAGAGGAGCATGAATAGCAAATGTACAAGTACGGTATGATCCCTCCCTCAGTGCACTTGCAAACTATTTTGAATAAATATATTTCCACCATTGATGTAACTGATCCAGACCAGAGAGATTGTAGCACACTATACAATTTTGGCTTTGGTTGATACCTCTAATCTGATTTATGAGTGCAGTGTTTGCATTAGAAGAAGAGATAATGCCGCTTACTGTGTGAAGGTTTGCGATCGCTTGACGTATTGCATGATTACTGGACGTCACCTACATGCCAAACTTTCTAGAATTAATTTGGCTCTATAATTTATATAGAGAGGCTATACTTGCCACTGGTTTATCGATCCCAGTTATCAGGACATGCAGATACATATATTTTTTAATTTCAAAATGTTCCATTAGGATCCCTTGACCATTTGTAGGGGGTGGTCACACAAAAAAAATAGTCTAGTCCTGACAGTCCAGCTGGAGTCAGTATAAAATGGACCAACTCCTAAAATATATAATGAATTGGGTACAGTAATTCAATGTAGTATGTGCTGAATATTATGAATTATGTTCTATCTAAATATCTTGATTATTTTATCATAATGATTAAATCCTGATGTCCACATGTGTACTACAATGAATGTATCACTTTAACATGAGCCGTGTATGAGGCAGTCGGAGTCGTGGAATCGGATTCAGGGAAATTGAGGAGTCGGAGGTTCGGCTTACTGAATCCATAAACCGGCAATCCAGAACTACAGTATAATATACAGTGCCTACAAGTAGTATTCAACCCCCTGCAGATTTAGCTGGTTGACACATGCGGAATTAACTTGGCATTGTGACATTTGGACTGTAGATCAGCCTGGAAGTGGGAAATGCACTGCAGCCACAAAAGGTTTTTTTTTTTTTTTTTTTTAAAGCGTTAAAAGTTAATTCAGAGGGTCATTTATTATTCAACCCCTCAAACCACCAGCATTCTGTTTGGTCCCCCTAAAGTATTAAGAAGTAGTTTGGGCACAAAGAACAATGAGCTTCACATGTGTGGATTAATTATCTCTTTTTTGCCAGCCTTTTCTGACTATTTAAGACCCTCCCCAAACTTATGAACAGCACTCATACATGGTCAACATGGGAAAGACAAAGGAGCATTCCAAGGCCATCAGAGACAAGATCGTGGAGGGTCACAAGGCTGGCAAGGGGTACAAAACCCTTTCCAAGGAGTTGGGCCTACCTGTCTCCACTGTTGGGAGCATCATCCGGAAGTGGAAGGCTTATGGAACTACTGTTAGCCTTCCATGGCCTGGACAGCCTTTGAAAGTTTCCTCCCGTGCTGAGGCCAGGCTTGTCCGAAGAGTCAAGGCTAACCCAAGGACAACAAGGAAGGCGCTCCGGGAAGATCTCATGGCAGTGGGGACATTGGTTTCAGTCAATACCATAAGTAACGTACTCCACCGCAATGGTCTCCGTTCCAGACGAGCCCGTAAGGTACCTTTACTTTCAAAGCGTCATGTCAAGGCTCGTCTACAGTTTGCTCATGATTACTTGGAGGA
>JARQOC010000004.1:212725444-212760444 GCA_033576535.1 Allobates femoralis
TAACCTGGTGTAATGACCTGTGCTCAGGGTTTTTAAATCTCCCAGAGGTTGGATAAACCCGCCCCCTATTGGTCACATGATTGACCAGCTATGCATAGTTTTAATTAAACATAGGTACATATATAAAACCCAATACCAATATATATGTCACCCCATGTCTGGAATGTTTTACCTCGTTTTTCTGTGTTTTAGAAATTTGGAATAAAGACTTTGGAATTAAACAGTTTTGGTGCGGAACCTCTAACTCGTGGCTCTCCTTCTGGATTGTTTGTCGTGCAGAAAGGAAGAGGTGAGCAGGGACCTCCCTTGATTGACAGTGTATTTGGTATTCTGACTGGCTCCAGAGCATTAACACTGCCTATTGTGAAGCTGGCAAGTGCACCCAATGACTCTCCCACAATGCACTGGACCGGAAATGACGCGACCGTGTCATACTAGGAAGAAGCAATGCATAGATTTTAAACACTGGGGCCGCACTTGGAATGACATGATCATGCGCACTGGGGTGTGATAACCACGGAGCAAGGAGAGACATGCACCCTTAGGGAATGCCCTCACGTCTTAACTCTGACGACACCTTTCTTATTAATGTAGGTACATGCAAGTTATAAAATTATTTTTTTCTCAAAGAATACAGTCCACTTTTAGCTCAGACAGGATGCTTAAGGATATACTACGAAGCTGCAGGGATTAGGTAGTGATAGGTTTGAGGACATAAAGTAGGTGACAGGTTCCCTTTAATATATGGTTTGATATACCCTCTGTGACATACCCTAGTAATATCATGTGCACCATAGCCACTAGGCTGGCTTCACACTGCAGTTTTTCACTGATCAGTGTCCATCAGTGTTTGTGTGCCAAAACCAGGAGTGACTCCAAAACTCAGAACAGGTGTCAATCTTTCAATTATGAAGCTTTGGGAAAGGAAGGTGTGCCACAGTCTGCGCTGTCAAAATCTTCCGCTCGTAAATAATGCAAGTAGCCGATGTCCAAATCAAACCTCTCTTTTATTTCTCCAACGCGTTTCAACGCCCTCCTGGCGTCTTCCTCAGGGATCCCTGAGGAAGACGCCAGGAGGGCGTTGAAACGCGTTGGAGAAATAAAAGAGAGGTTTGATTTGGACATCGGCTACTTGCATTATTTACGAGCGGAAGATTTTGGCAGCGCGGACTGTGGCACACCTTCCTTTCCCAAAGCTTCAGATTTCGTCTACCCGTGTGGAGACCGGTGGAAGTCCAGCAGCAGCCATCAGGATACTCATCCTATCAGGTCTATTAACCAGTTGTGGGTGGCACAACTGGAATAGGTGAGTGACCATTTCTTACTCACCTGCTTTGATTTAGTGTCGAGTGATAAGGGCACTATTGCGCCTCTTGTCCCCCCCCCTTAATCTTTCAATTATAGTTTTTCTCTGCAAGTTCCTTTCCTGGTTCATCTCCTGGTTTTGAAACCCAAACACTGATGGACACTGATCAGTGAAAAACTGCAGTGTGAAGCCAGCCTAAGAAAACATTGGAGCATGTACGTATATAGTCAGCACTAATGGTGTAAACTGTCTAAGTGCCGTGACTAATGTGACCTAAATGATTATGGCATGTTAGACACTTGTCTAACTCCATTTTGCCTCTGTGTGAATGGTCTACATAAACACTGATATTTTGCACAAAAGAAAAGGCACCGATCTTTTACAGTTCCTTTAAGCTATTCCCATTATAACTGACCAAGGAAATGTCTAAAAGGCATAGTATATTTGCCATACACAAGCTATTCCTTTTTGGAGCAATTTAAAGACCAAACGTTGTTGCTTTTTTACTTATGAATCCTTCAGTGTTTTCTTTATGCGTCTTCTCTTATTTTAGAATGTAAAAGATTTGTCAAGCAGTAAGTAATTGGTTAGAAATGCTTTGAGCAGAATGCAGTGGTTTTGATGTCTTTGATATTAGCACGGCTTTGTAGCACTGGGGAATATGTGTATGTAGGACTACGTGAAGGATGGGGGAGTGTAGGCTTGGGAGCTGGCAGAGGGGAATGCAGTTAGACCAGACCATCGCACACCTTACTTCCTAAGGGCTTGTACATAATCTTTTCCCTTACATTTATGACTACTGTACTATAGAAACCTCTTTTGTATGAATACTTTTCTAGGTGTAAATTACTGCAGAGTTGCATGTAGTGTTCATGTCTTTACATGATTTCAGAGATTTCTTTATATGCGTTGTGTATTGTGTATATACAATCTGCTGGAGCCTGGTACTGTACTATCAGCAAAGAACATGACGAGAAAGTAATGTGTCTCTTGTTTTTTGCTTTGCTGGATGTTTATAGTGAGTGGTGATTTGTGTGATAGGAAGTGATTTTGGTTTAGAAGAAGCCTTGCTTTCTGTATCCACACCAGCTCCCTTATCATATTAAGAGCGGGTTACAATATATATGTAATATATGTACACATACATGTATATTTTGCAAGCAGTGTGATTTCTTTGTGGTTTATATGAGGTTAAAATAAAAATCGGAGAATCGCTGAGTTTCTATGTGAAGGATCATCATTCACAACTCCCTAAGGCTAGGTTAACACTTGAAGTGCTCTCTGTCAACGTTGTGAAAAAAGAATGCGCTTATAGGGTCTTATCTCAATTAAACACTTTCTCTTTATGATGTGGAATTGCTCACCTTTTTCAGTTGTGAAACCCACAATCGATAGAAAAGCGTTAAGGCAGCAGCGTTAAGTTCAACATTGGCATTCCCTAAAAACTTGATTCCGAAGGGAAACCAGATATGGCCTCACTGTCACCATATAGCCTCCATCTTGGCAGTGGGCATTTTTTTTTTTTTTTACGAAATGCAGAAAACCTAGCAAACTACATTATTTTTTTGCGTGTTGGAAAAGGAGACTAGAGCCAAGTTGAAGACTGTTTAGTAACTTGAGCTTCATGTAAGTTAATCGTTCTGTCGAGTTTCTTGTCAGAATCCAGTTTTCTGACAAACCCCGATGTAGTGTTCAACTTGGAGCTTTGTGTAGTGAGAACCTACCCTTAACTTTTGTAAATTGCCTTACTGTTGGATAATGCAGATGCTTATGTGGCTTGACTCTGATATCGAAGACACTTAATGTATCTTCAAGTAGAGCGAGCTATAAATTTGGTATTGAATGCGTTGAATGTGTTTTCAAGTAGAAAGTCATATAAGCCACCTCCAAACACCTCATCTTCCTTGGAAAGCGAAAAGTTGTTTGTTATTTATGCCCAACCCTACTCTAATTTTGCAGCAGCTCAAGTCCTTAGGCCGGTTTCACACAGCAGTTTTTTCCCTGATCAGGTTCGATCAGGTTTGTGTGCCAAAACTAGGAGTGTCTCCAAAACTCAGAACAGGTGTCAATCTTTCAATTATAGTTTTTTCTCTGCAAGCTCCTCTCCTGGTTCCTCTCCTGATTTTGGCACACAAACCTGATCAGGGAAAAACTGCAGTGTGAAACCAGCCTTGGACGCTGCAGTTGTATTTAAGGAGGAATTCCCATCTCCAAGATCCTATTCCAAATGTAGTAGGTGTAATAATAATATTCGCAAATACCTGTGATTAGGAATGTGGTATGGTTGTGCCCGATAAGTAATGTGTCTTCCTCATGTGCAGGACCTTAGGTATCCATGGTTATGACCACGAGCAACTAGTTACCGTATATACTCGTGTATAAGCCGACCCTGTATAAGCCGACCCCCCTACTTTTGCCCCCAAAACCTGGGAAAATTTATTGACTCGTGTATAAGCCGAGGGTGGACCCCAGCACAGGTATACAGCCCCCAGCAGTGTGGTATACAGCAGCCTCCCCAGTGGTATATACAGGCCCCAGCAGTGTTACAGCAGCAGCCCCAGTGGTATATACAGCAGCAGCCCCAGTGGTAGTATACAGCAGCCCCAGAGGTATATACAGCAGCCCCAGTGGTAGTATACAGCAGCAGCCCCAGTGGTAGTATACAGCAGCAGCCCCAGTGGTAGTATACAGCAGCAGCCCCAGTGGTAGTATACACGCAGCCCCAGTAGTATATATACAGCCCCAGTGGTAGTATATAGCCCCAGTGGTAGTATATATACAGCCCCAGTGGTAGTATATATACAGCCCCAGTGGTAGTATATAGCCCCAGTGGTAGTATATAGCCCCAGTAGTAGTATACAGCCCCAGTGGTAGTATACAGCCCCAAGTGGTAGTATATATACAGCCCCAGTGGTAGTATATAGCCCCAGTGGTAGTATATAGCCCCAGTGGTAGTATATAGCCCCAGTGGTAGTATACATACAGCCCCAGTGGTAGTATATAGCCCCAGTGGTAGTATATAGCCCCAGTAGTAGTATACAGCCCCAGTGGTAGTATATAGCCCCAGTGGTAGTATACATACAGCCCCAGTGGTAGTATATAGCCCCAATGGTAGTATATAGCCCCAGTAGTAGTAAACAGCCCCAGTGGTAGTATATAGCCCCAGTGGTAGTATATAGCCCCAGTGGTAGTATACATACAGCCCCAGTGGTAGTATATAGCCCCAATGGTAGTATATAGCCCCAGTAGTAGTATACAGCCCCAGTGGTAGTATATAGCCCCAGTGGTAGTATATATACAGCCCCAGTGGTAGTATATATATAGCCCCAGTGGTAGTATATAGCCCCAGTGGTAGTATATAGCCCCAGTGGTAGTATACAGCCCCAGTGGTAGTATATAGCCCCAGTGGTAGTATATATACAGCCCCAGTGGTAGTATATAGCCCCAGTGGTAGTATATAGCCCCAGTGGTAGTATATAGCCCCAGTGGTAGTATACAGGGCCCCAGCAGGGCCCCCCTCATAATTTGGCGCCCCCACCTCAGTTTCTGGGCCCCCCCGCATGCAGCGCTGCACATATACATTACGTGTCTAGCAGCTGTTACCCTCCGGTGGCAGATCGCGGCTCCCGGCTCCGGGCTCCATCTTCCTCTCTGTCTTCCTGGTTGTCATGTGACCGGCGCGATGACGTCATCGCGCCGGTCACATGACAACCAGGAAGACAGAAGGAAGATGGAGCCCGGAGCCGGGAGCCGCGATCTGCCACCGGAGGGTAACAGCTGCTAGACACGTAATGTATATGTGCAGCGCTGCATGCGGGGGGCCCAGAAACTGAGGTGGGGGCGCCAAACTTTGAGGGGGGCCGTATGACTCGCGTATAAGCCGAGGGGGGGACTTTTCAGCCCAATTTTTGGGCTGAAAAACTCGGCTTATACGCGAGTATATACGGTAATTGACTTTCCCTATATGCGTTGCTGTAATCATAGATACCGAAAGTCCTGCAATACCCTATACATGAGGGAAAGACACTGTTTATCAGGAAAACCATACTGCATTTCTAATTAGAGGTATTTGCTAATATTGTTAACTTATATCGTAATATTGCTATTATTGCTTATATTGTTATTGTCCTATATCGCAATATTGTAGATAGTGAGCCCTCGTGGACAGTGTCCCTCTCCTTCTGTACATGTTTGCCTCATATTGTTCATGTTCATTGCACTTGTCTATGTTTACCCTTTCCACATGTAAATCTCTGTGGAATAAATGGCGCTATAATAATAATAACCTTCTAAAGAAACCTGAAGACTCACCTCTTCCGTCAAGCTTACAACCTGCAATGAGACCCGGTCCACCGCACCACCCCATGATCAGCATTCCTCCCTCCTACTGTATCCCTACCCGCCCCTCGTAGACTGTGAGCCCTCGCGGACAGGGTCCTCTCCCCTCCTGTATCTGTATGACTTGATTGTCCACATTTATTGTACTTGTCCTCATCTGCCCTTTCCATATGTAAAGCATCATGGAATACAATGGCGCTATATAAATAAATAAATAACAAAAATATAATAATAAATAATAAGAATACGTATTGGGATAGGGACTTAGAGTTGGGTATACCCCTTTATGGCAGCAACTAAGTGGTCAGGTGAAGCAATGCAATCCCTACTAGAGGTACCCAGGTCTGCCATCTTTGTGCATCTGTTAAGCACTACTACCTGGGCATAAAAACTTGCTGAAATGACAAGACTTGCAATGTATTTTACTTGCCATTAGGTAATTGCAGGTTCAATTCCACTGTGGAACTAAAAATGTAATGTACATAATGCTTAGTACAAAAGAGTACATCCCCTTTGAAAAGTAAGATTTTAGGCTACATCCACACACAGCGTTTTTGCTGTATTTTGTGAGAATACGTTTTTGATGCAGAAACTGCACTGAGAACGGATCCTCACAAAGTGCAGTGTACTGTGTGTGAATGTGTTGCGTTATTTGCCTGTGCTTTTTTTTTTTTTTGCCTTGCCATGCTGCACCGGTGATCTCCTGCAGTGTCCCGACATCCTTGGAGGCTGCAGTGTCACTGCCTCTAAAACCCTGCGGCCTGCGCATGTGACCAGGTGATGTCACTCAGTTACATGGTGTTGTCCCAGGTCCTGTGACCTTGGTATGAGAGGACAACGCTGGAAATCTCTGAGGGAGCGTGGCGAGGTAAGTAAAAAGCGCCCAAGAATTGACATGTCAATTCTTTTTACGGATCCGTTCTTGAGCCCAAGAACGGATCCGTAAAAAGCACAGTGTGTGAATGCCAAATAGTGAAATGCATTTACTTGGCTGGGACAGCAACATCACTCACATGCAAATAGCGGATCCGTAAGGAACGCTACACTAACGGTACAGTAGTGCACCGTGTGAATTCAGCCTAAATGTCTCGCTGAACACAAGAACAATTTATAAAATGTTGACAAAACCTGTATTCATAGAACATTTGTTTTAAACTATAACATAAAAATAAGGTAATATAACTTTCATTACAAAATACTCAGTTTTGCTCAAATTGGTTGATGCAGAAATAAATATGCCTCACATCAAAAACTACATCTAGTATTTTGTATGATTCCCCCCCCCATGATTTTGAAGGAGAGCACCAAGTATTCTATACATGGAATGAACAAGTTGGTGATATGTTGCAACATCTATCGGTTTCCATTTTTCAAGAACCACCTCTTAGAGCCTGGATGCTGGATGGAGAGTGAATCCTCTATAGATGTTTAATTAGGCTCAGATCAGGAGACATACATGGCCACTGAATCAACTTTCACCTTCAGACATGCCGCAATGGCCTTATATTTGAGTCTTGAATTATTGTCATGCTGGCATGTCTGCCAAGGACTCGGAGTGATAGTTGCATCTACTCCTTCATTATAGACCAGTATACCATTTCTTTAAACACCATGCATTTTTGTAAATGCATGGTGGTGACAGTGTCTTTTTATGAGCTGCATAATAGATATACTGTATATAAGGCTCCCACTATAGAACAATGGCAATTTTATTTTTTTTATCATATACATTATATGTATATGTGTGTATGTATGTACAGTACAGACCAAAAGTTTGGACACACCTCATATCAAAGATTTTCTGTATTTTCATGACTATGAAAATTGTAGATTTCACACAGAAAGCATCAAAACTATCAATTAACACATGTGGAATTATACACTTAACAAAAAAGTGTGAAACAACTAAAAATATGTCTTATATTCTAGGTTCTTCAAAGTGTCCACCTTTTGCTTTGATTACTGCTTTGCACACTCTTGGCATTCTCTTGATGAGCTTCAAGAGGTAGTCACCGGAAATGGTTTTCACTTCACAGGTGTGCCCTGTCAGGTTTAATAAGTGTGATTTCTTGCCTTATAAATGGGGTTGGGACCATCGGTTGTGTTGTGTAGAAGTCTGGTGCATACTGTGAGGTAGCACCCGGGGAACCCGCTTGCATGACAACAACATAACCCGGGTAGCATGTTTGACACACTGCACATTGATTATAAACACTTTACATAAATACACCATACATTTACATATAACATTACATCACACTTATATTGCACATTACATCTTATAGTTACCCGGGACCTTTAACCACCTCTCTGTCCCCATTAGAGCTCTAACAACCACTCCCGTGGTGGCTACGGCCTCCGGCCTATATACACTTTACACATACATTTATCAGTTTACCATATATATACATTTATCAACGGTGACTCCTCTGGGTTCAGAACAGGGATTGAGCAACCTGAGTCACGGGTACGTCATGCCTCGCCAAGGTGCTCCTTCCTGGACGTATCTCAACCATACGTCCAGGTCAGCGCCCACCTGGTTCAACCATAGTTTCCCCACTCTAGGAGCCCTTCTAACCCCTGCTTCTGACCTTCGCTGTATACCTTTCAACGGGCCCTGTGGGTCCCAATGGCGGTACCTGCCGCCTGGCTTTAGTCACCCAGCCTGATGACTCCATATATATCCCGTAGTCAGGATTCCTGCCTGACCGGGACCTTACACATCACATGTGATCCATCATACAATATCCATGGATCCCATGCATCCACACATCCGCTCACAGCCCATCATAATACACCCATGGACTGTGGCTCCTCTATGACCATAACAGGGACCTGGTCAACCGTAGAATCTGGGCTAACCATGCGTCACCATGGCCTACTCACCACGGTACAGGCCACCAGTCGCCACCAAACCTCCATCTCATCTCATGGCAGGTCTCCAGGTCGACGACTGTACCCTGCGTCTGAGTAGCACCCTATCGGATCAGCCATGGTTACCCTTCTAGGAGCCTTCGTGACCCCTGTCTCTGGCCACAGGCACACGCACACCATTAGAGGTCGTGGTTGAGGGACAGGTACCCACTGCAAGCAGCAGGCCAAGCCTCCCTCTCGTCCCTATTGGGACGGAACGCCTCCAATATCATCCACTCCAGCTGGGGCTCTCCCACAGACACCGTACATGGCCTTTCTATCTAAGCCATAATACACATATACAGTTAAACAGGTCCCTCACTGACTATCTAGTCGGACCTCAGGGCAGCTATGCCCGCCTGGCACATCTCGCGCACCAGGTGCACAGTTCACACAAGCATTCGGGAACTGCTTTCTTACCGGGCACGGTCCGGGTCTCGCTGCCTAGGTCACGGGTCCACCAAGCGTCCCCAAGGGCTCCTTTCCCGGACGTGTCTCAACCACACGCCCGGACCAGTATCCACCGGGTTCAGCCACGGCTTCCCCACTCCAGGTGCTGTCCTGTCACAACCTCGGTCCTAAGCACCGGCATGGAGCTAGCATGCTCCCATCGTACACACACAGAGCCTTGGACTGCTCTGCACTCAGGCAGGTCTCAGCACGATCTCCAGCCTCTGAATGAATCTTTCACTCAATCAGCTGGCAGGCTCTTATCGTGCCTGCCACTCCCACACTGACTCATCCAGCTGGGCTGCTATTACTCAGGACACACCCACCTTGGGCTATCAGCAATCAACACCCATTCCTTTTTTCAGGGCCTCCTCGATCTCAGGAGCCACTCACTAGTCTCATGACTGTTTCAGATCCACAGCACTCACAATCACATTAAACTCATTGTGTTCAGGATAGGCTCACACAGCGTCATCCACTATCAAACCGGCCAGTGTGAACAGGATCATACCCTGATCCTGCATGTGATGCGCCCCGGCCATGGGGATTATGCTGGCTGTGCCTCACAATACACAGCTGATAGTCCTACTGAATAGACTGTTAGAATTTGTATTATGGCAAGAAAAAAGCAGTTGAGTAAAGAAAAACGAGTGCCCATCATTATTTTAAGAAATGAAGGTCAGTCAGTCCGAAAAATTGGGAAAACTTTGAAAGTGCCCCCAAGTGCAGTTGCAAAAACCATCAAGTGCTACAAAGAAACTGGCTCACATAAGAACTGCCACAGGAAAGGAAGACCAAGAGTCACCTCTGCTGCGGAGGATAAGTTCATCTGATCACCAGCCTCAGAAATCACAGGTTAACAGCAGCTCAGATTAAAGACCAGGTCAATGCCACACACAGTTCAAGCAGCAGACACATCTGTCACAGTGCTATGCAGTTTTTTTTCTGTTTTGTATCTTATGGAGTTGCTGGCTCCATGCTGCAATTTGCACCCTTGTTGACTGCAGGTGATCTAGGGTTGAGATGGAGTCTGCCCACTGAGAGGTGGGGGGTGGACAAGGAGGATAGGGATATCAGCGTAGGACTCGTTGGACCTGAAGTCACTTTGTCGCAGTCGACGAGCAAACAGACATTGGCCAATGTGTGTACCAAGAACTTCAGAAATAAAAAGATAAGATTTTGAGTTTTTTGAAAAAACGTAAGTTTTTAACTTTTTTCTCATATATAAAGAACAAGATCTTGTGTCGGTGAGTGCGGCTTTTTGTTCCTTTTTTGCTGATATTATATATAAAAAAATACTCTGCAGCACTCGGTTACTACCAATGATGTACATATGCTAATAAGATTATATATAATCTTATTAGCATATGTACATCATTGGTAGTAACCGAGTGCTGCAGATTATTTTTTATATATATATATCAGCAAAAAAGGAACAAAAAGCCGCACTCACCGACACAAGATCTTGTTCTTTATTCATAGTCCATATCCAAGATGTACGACCATGTAGAGCAGGGAGGGGAGTGCAAGGGAGGCGGACGACGGTTCACCGTTTCGCGGTCGTATACCGCTTCTACGGGTCTTTTTAATATTAGGAACATGGCTGTACTGACCCCATGGAACAGAGTTGACATGTATCTTTTATTTAAAAGTGAATATCCTAAAACCACCACTGCCCCCACCTATACAAATTGATGCAACTGCTTTTATTTTTCTCTCATCCACCACACACTATTTGTTTTTCTGTTTTAAAATCTTTTATACAGTAAATGAAATGGCATTATTAAAAACTATGATTATCCAACAAACATAAGCCCTTGTTACGGCTATCTGGATAGAGAAATAAAGTTAACAGCAAAAAGCAAAAATTGTCTGCTTCCTCAACAGCCTAATGGAAAATTGCCCACGGTTTACTGAACAGTCTTTCTAGAAGGAGCAAATGGATTCACTAACTGCTTTATTAAAGTGAACCTGTCACCTGTATTTTTGTCTATAAGCTGCGGCCACTAGCAGTAAGGCCTGTTGTATATAAGTCCCCAAGGCCGGTCTGTATAATGTAAAAAAATAGTTTTCTTGTACTTACTTTGGGGGGCAATCCAGTCCGATGGGTGTCACAGGTGTTGGTCCGGGAGTCTCCTTTCTTCCTGTGAATGCTGTCCATTCTCTGCTTCAGCAGGTGATGTGTCCTATGTCATCCGCACAGTCTCCTCCATTGCGCTCCTGTGCATGTCTAGTTTGCACTACCTAGCTGAGGGCAGCACAAACTATTGTATTGCTTCGGTGAAAGGTCAAAGAATGCCCGGTGAGTACGCATACGTTGGGTGGTCCTTGATCTTTTTCCACGCCTGCGCAGCAGAATTCTTTGCGCTGTTCTTGGCAGGGCAGAGTGAAATACTCATGCACAGAAGAGAAATGGAGGAGACTATGTGGGTGACATTAGCACACGTCACCTGCTGAAGAGGGCGGCATTCACAGGAAGAAAGGAGACGCCGGACCAAGACCTGTGACACTCATCTTGGGGGGTGATTTGGTACGATAAGTGTAAGAATAGCAGTTTTTTTGTATTATACAGGTCGACCTGGGAGCTTACCGTATATATACAGCATGCTGGAATGCTGTGTATAAGGCCTTATTGGTGGTGGCCGTAGCTTATATGAGAAAAACCTGGTGACAGGTTCACTTTAATATTTATCCTCACACATAGACACAATGTTATGATCTGGTACCCACATACTTGTGGATATTTAGGCCTTATGTCCTGACATAGCGTAGAGAAACATTAGAAAATGTTAAGTAGCCCTATTGAAACACACCAGTATTATCTAAGGAGACTTGAGTTTCTGGGAAAAAGCTATTTTTTGGGGATAATTGCTCTAGCAAGGAGCATTCTTTTTTTTTTTTTTTTTTTTTTTTTCCCTCTACCATTTCTTTCTCCCGTTTAGTTGACCAGATGACATTGTTTGCTTTTTCTTTCTTCATATTCACAAATAGAAATTTGTTAAAGAAATTTCTTGATATTATCCTATTGTGGTTTCTTCTTTTTATAGCAGTGATATCAGTGTGAATACACACATATTTTAGTGCCTCTGTGCTATATACAGTGCAGAATGCACTGGTAAAAGTTATTATGCTAGGAATGTGCTATGGTGGGTGCCTGTCAGCTGTTGTTAAACCAGATTATACAAGCACTCATATATCGCAGCAAAGATGTGAGGCCTAATAACTACAAAACAAGGAGTGGCATGCCCCTCCAATCATGTATAGAATTGGTCTATACCAAAGAGGATCAGTCATTAGAACAGACCCAAATATATTCTGAAAAATCATGGGTCTGAAATCTAGTACATGCTGAAGGGAAACCATGTGTAGTGATGGGTACACAAACCTGTGAAAGTGACTTTCAACATTCCTTCAATCAAATTTAAAGGGATTCTGTCAGCACAAAAAGACTGTGGAAACCAAGTACAGGCGGGGCTAATCATCTAAATACACCATCTCAATTGTTTTTCCTCAATCGCCAATCTTCCCTCCTCTGACAACTCCCCATCCACCCTTCACCCCACCCGTTTTTTTTTTTCTACTTCACCATCAAATACCTGTTTGGATGGTGACCGTGCCCATTTTATCTCGCATATGAAGCATCCTTATTGCAGTGTTCCTCTATATCCCCTTGAGGTTCCACGCATGAGCTAAGTACCCATAATCTATCTGGTCACTAATGTTCACTTGTATGAAAAAGTAAGCCTTCCCTGCTGGGATAGGCTGATGCTGAGAGATACGTATAGGGGCATAAGAAGTGACAGCGTATAAGGAGTGGGGGTGCCATTTCGCTAAATTAGGGTGCCGACCCCCACAAGTAGGTAGGGTACAAGTACATCAGATTTTTTTTTTAATACTAGGACACAAAGATATATGTCCAAGCATGTTGGGAAAGTGACCCTGAGCACTGTACCAGGGAGGGGGATCACCTCTTTCCTGCTTACAGGGTCAGTGTAGGCAAGTGCAGGGACAGCCGCCAGTGAGCCGGGGCACCATATCAATACAAGGGTGCGGACCTCCGCTGGTTGGCAGTGAAAAGGAGGGAGGGACAGAATAGGGTGAACCTCTTCCTTCCATACCTTCTGTGCACCTAATTTTTATCTGTTTTATTGTTTGTGAATTTTGCAGATATTAATAAAGATTGTATTTTTAGGGTTAATTATAATTGGATCACTGTAAGGCCCCCTTCACGATTTTTGTGGATCCGTGGCTATATTTTTGGCCCCCATGTATCCCTATGGGCACGGATTGGTGCTTAATGGCCATCCGTGTGTGCAGGGTCCGATTGTGTCTGCTTTTTTCACTCCCCAAAATCTGAGACTGCTCTGATTTTGGGCACAGCGAACACAATCGGACAGAATTGGACAGCATCGGATCCGACGCTGTCTGATTAAAAATAAAAAACATGGGGGTCTATGGAGCTCGGATCCGAGAGAAAACAGGATAGTTTCCCGGATCTGATTTTAGTGTACTGAACATGCTCAGTACACTAAAACTGCTCTGCTCAGTGTAATTTCACTTTAGCAGTGTATCTACACACACTACATACACTGCTAAAGTGAAATTAAATAAAGCAATGTGTTAAAAATAAAAAAAATTTAAACACTTACCTGTCTTTGCTGCTAGGCGAGATTGCAAACTGTTTGATTTCTACTCTTTGCCTTAGGGCCCTTTCACATCAGCGTTTTTTTCAAATCGCGGCAGATGCGGTGAAAAAACCGCATCTGCCGCGATTACCGCATACCGGCTGCACTTGCAGCACGGTTGCGGTAAACGCCATACAATGTATAGGCGGACTTGTGGCAGGTGCGGCAAGTGCGGTTTTGGCACTTGCGGCAGGTGCGGCCGCGAAAAAAAAAACGCGGCTGACAGCATTTTTTCCGCGGCCGCACCTGCGGCGAGTGCCAACACCGTACTTGCTGCTCCTGCCGCAAGTCCGCCTATACATTGTATGGCGTTTACCGCAACCGTGCCGCAAGTGCAGCCGGTATGCGGTAATCGCGGCAGATGCGTTTTTTTCACCGCATCTGCCACAATTTGAAAAAAACGCTGATGTGAAAGGGCCCTGCACAAAATGACTGTTCAAACTCAGTACAGGCGCTCGGTGCATCATGGCAGAGCCAATCATTTACATACCCTTTCCTACGTGCTTATTTTCCATCTATCTACACCCTTCCGTGGCTCTATGAAACCAGAGGTGGAGATAGATGAAAAACAGGCAGGTAGGAATGTGTATGTAAATGATAAGCCCCACCATGATGCACCGAGTGCCTGCACTTGGTTTGAACAGTCATTTTGTGCTGACAGAATCCCTTTTAAAGATCTTCTGGGAGAAAAGCAGTTAGTGTTCTTGTGTCACGAGTGACCTTCCTTTGTGGTGGTAATGTCACACAAGGCATCTAATTGTTGTGACTTCCTACACATAATGGGCATTTCATACCACCAGTGGGTGAAGTATTTCAGTATGAAATTCAACGATGATGCTGGCACTGTTTGGAACATGTCTGCTAATGATTATAGTCAAATGTTTACTAGTTAAATGTATTAATAACAAAGGTTTGATACTACCAAGTAGGCTATGTATAGAATTTGCAACCAGCACCAGTTTTTAGGGGTTGTTTACTCATACGTTAATGCCTCTATGCAGGTGCTCAAGTTGTTTTTTTGGGGGATCCCCTTCTTGTGGAAAGTGTCATTTGACAATGCTTTTCAGTCAGATTGAAAAAAAAAAAAGATTCTGAAGCTTACATTAAACGAGTCCTTTCAGCATAAATTTGACAAAAAATACAGTCTGGGTGATCCTTGCAATCCCTGTACGACCAATTTCACGTTTCACCTCTAAACCATTACAAACACCTTGTCTGACATGAAAATGACTGTTAAGCCCCCGTCACACACAGCGAGATCGCTGTTGCTTCACAGGTTTTGTGACAACAGCGACCTTGCTAGCAATCTCGCTATGTTTGACACATAGCAGCGATCGGGCCCCCACTGTGAGATCGTGTCTGAATGTCCCGGACCATTTTTTGATCATCTGTTTCCTGCTGGGCAGCATGCATCGGTGTGTTTGACACCTTAACAACGACCTCGTTGTCGATTCAGAACTCAGCCACGTAGGTCTGAGTCATCAGAATAGCTGCTGTGTGACGGGTCCCAACGACTGCCAAGCTCTTGTTATGGGTTGCCGTATTGTTGCTGCGTCGTTCAGTAGATCTGACTGCTTGACATTCCAGCGATCCTTACCAGATCGTATCGTTGTCGGGATCGCTGGAACGTCGCCAATTGTGACGGGACCCTTATTATGACTACTTAGTCCCTTTGTAGTGCCATCCACCTTAAAAAAAAAAAAGACACAAAACCCTGAGAGCTCTCCTAATGCCACACTGCACGCTCACATTGAGTATTTAGGGAGTTTTTTTTCCTTAGCATTTGTGGCCAAAACCAGGAGTGGAACAGAGGAAAAGTATAATAAAGCACGTCACCACTTCTGTTTTTGTTACCACTCCGGGTTTTGACTTACAAATACTGAGGTAAAAAAACCTCTCCAAATACTCGTGTGTGCATGTGGGCTAAATCGTGTCGGTGCAAGTGGGAGGCCAGTGCATGCACAAAGCGACAGCGATTCTTCTGCCTACTAAAGAGAAAACATCCTTTGCATACGCTGGTCTTCTGCATCATCTCCACAGGTTTGCACCAATTCAAAAGGACAATTCAATGATCTGGACATCACCAACTAAATAGTGCAGGGCATTTGGGCTAAGGGAGGATGTCAACAGAAAAAATAGCATCACAATAAAAGCCCTGTTAAGGCTGTGTCACACACAGCGTATTTGTGAGGATACGCTTTTGGTGTAAAACTGCACCAAGAACAGAACGGATCCTCACAGAACGCAGTCTTCTCTGTGTGACCGGCCTGCGCTTTTTCAGCGTGCTTTATACTTGCCTCACCGCGCTCCCTCGCAGACCACCGGTGTCTTTTTCTCCCTGCCAAGCCCACAGTGAGCGGCGGCTCTAGGACCCTGCAGCACCATGCAACCGGTGATGTGCCCGGTCACATGGTGCTGCTTAACATTCTGTACAAGGTCCTATGGCGCCGGTATGAAGAGATCGTCGGGGGAGCGGCGGCTAGGTGAGTAAAAAGTGCACTGAAAAAGGGGCAAAGAATTAACATGCTCATTATTTTGCAGATGCGCTTTGCAGTGCAAAGCTCATCCACAAAAAGATGGACCATGTGAATGGAGCTGCGTTTCATGGCATTTATGAAGCGCAAAATAGTGCTGTGCTAAATAGCTGTGTAAATGCCAAAAATACGCTGTGTGTGAACGAAGCCTAAATGTGATTTATTTCAGTGCGTTTAAGAGTAAAACTCCATAATCAGGAGTTATTTTACTTATGTTGAAACGCGTTGAAATAAATAATATTTTTGACAATTACCAAGTTGATGTTCATTCAATGATAGGCAGCGCTGCTTTAACCCTCTCCACCCTGGCATTCGTGTATCACAGATACTGGGGCTGCAGCAGCTATTATGGGTTAAAGGCTTTTTGTGGTGGTTGTATATAACACAACCATTATATGTGAGCTTACCCATACACATTGTTTTGCGTTTCTCCTCGGATATACCCCTATTGGGCTTTATCCACATCCCTATTTCCAACAGAAAAAGGAAAGTTGGACAAGTTGAACTTTTTAATATACACTCCTATTTTGTTCTTCCAAAAGGTTTGTTGCCACTTGAAGTATCCAGCCGTAGTAAAGTTACACCTTTCTAATGAGGACACTTGTAACCGCTGTTTACATGTTCGTCTGGAGGGTTAGCTGTCTGATGAAAGTTTTCCCGAATACAGCCTCACCAAGTGTTGTACATGTCTTCTCAATTTTGAGAAGGGAATAAAGCCTCAGCTAGATACCACTGATGCCTTCTTTTGTGGCTTGAAAACATTGGGTTGGGCATGTTGATATTCAATGTCTAATTTTTTTTGTTGCACCATCTGTCATTGGGGAGAAACAGATTCCTTATATGTTAGCTGGTTAGTCGATCCTTCCAAATTTTAGGCATTCCTTTGGTATTCATTTATTGTCTATAGTCACCTCTATTCACCAATTTGATTCTTGATTTCTGTTGGTTTTTGGGCGTGCATATTATATATAATTGCAGAGTTGTGTCTTGTCATAACTAACATAGTAGTGCTATAGAGTTGAACCTTATCTCACTGCAAACACACAGCTGAAGTTGTCTTCTCACGGTGCTTCATCTTCCACCTTCCCGGCAGCTGACGTAGGAAGGGGGCAGTAGAGTGGATCTGACACCAAAATAGTAAAATTGCAAATCCGTGTGTAATGAGGTAGTTATGAGAGCCAGTGAGTGTCATTACATGTCTCACACTGGTATGGTCCCCATATATTTATAATGAGCTCTGGAGGCAGATTCTCATGCAGATCAGTGTACGGCCTAAAGATCTTTGTGAATCGGTCACATGCAAAAACCCAACCTGCAGATACGAGGTTATTCTGCAAGTTAATTGTGTTTGAAACCTGCCAGGCATCTGCATATTGAACTTCGCTGACAGGCGAAAATGAAGTTTAAACCTCCCGGCAGCGTTTCGGTTTCAGTCACCGGTCAATGTTCATCTGTATTGTCATCTGTGTGTCTTTTTTTTGTTTGTGTACCATCCGTATTTATGCATCAACATCTCAACCTGTACATGATCAATTGCAGTTTCCTATCTTAGTAATGGCAATGTATCAGTAACAATCCCATTCTAGATGGATGGTCTATATAGGATGCAAATTTTTATGTACTTATATGTTGTCACACCCACCTATGTAGACTGATCTCTTTCAAGATACGAAAAGAAAAGGGCATGGTTCCATTTTATTTTTCACACGGACACTTGGTCCCTGTTGTACTGACAGCATAGTGATGGCATCTCAATGTGGTCCCTGAGCCTATTCTGCTCTAAAAGATCACCTTCATGCTCTGCACAACATTACCTACCTTTTTTCCTCTAAATTATTCCCTCTAGAATGTTATAAAAAAAAATTGTCAACTACTTGTTACTATTCCACTTGTCTAAGCACCGCACCATTTTAAAGCACGGAAGTGGTGCTCCAGGGTCCCCTGCCACTAGATTTATACTTGTCCTCTGGCGTTTTCATCCTTCTTCAGTGTTTCTCTGGACCCGTAGTGCCATCTTGTGCCCCCCGTATCATCTGGCTGGCTGGAAGTCAGAAATGACATCACAAGTGCACAATACAAGTCTATGAGAACCAGAATGAGGCTCTGAGATGTATTAATTTGTGACCTCCAGAGCTCTCCATGAAGCACAGGAGAAGTCGACAGGTCACAAGTTGCTGGAGATAGACTGGAGATTCGATGAAAATAGATGAAGGCTACATTCAAACAGCATTTGTGTTGCACCCCCTCTTTGTGTCTGCCAATGCCTGGGCAGACACTTAGAGGGGGCGGAACACACAAGGAGGAGGCAGGGAGGGCTGTGCCAGCAGCCAGGACCTCTTAATAAGATCCCACCCAGGCGACCTCTTAACTGTAAGGTTTCTAAAGTCTTTTTTAAAGCTTACAGGGGGGCTAGAGACATGGGGGACCCCTTCCCTGAATGCAGCAGACATGCTGAATTCAGTTTGCCAAGCACCAGGGGGGTGACAGGTCCTCTTTAAGGTATTTTAGAAGTAAAATAAAAATGATTCAAAAGAATTTATCTACTGTATGTGTTTGACTGATTATAACCCTCAAAACAAACTACTTACGGTATATTCCTGAAAATTTCCCTATTGAGATGACCTAAAAAATACCATAGCATGACCACTATGTTTCTCTATCCTGGGATGAAAGTATAGGCTTGTCCTTATTTTTGTTTCTAGCAGTCCTTTTATAGTTTATGCTATTCCTGTTGCATGTTGCCAATATTATAAGGCTTAAATTTGGGAGGTTACTGAGAACTCCGAAGCCATTGAACTGCTTCTGCTTAGACAGCTGTAGGAATGTAAAGAATGGAGAACATCCGCCTCTACTAACTGACCCTTCAAACATTTATGTACTGACTTCTTGAGAAAGTAAGCCAAATGCTGCATATTCTGTAGATTGTGTTTATATACATAGACATTAAATCAGATACATGAACAAAACACACATAAAATTAGAAAAATATTTGGTATATATATAATATAGTGGCATGAAAAAGTGTTTGCCCCCTTCGTGATTTCTTATTTTTTGCATGTGTGTCACATGCAAAGGTTTCAGATTACCAAACGAAAGTAAATATTAGACAAAGATAACACAAGTAAATACAAAATGAAGTTTTTAAATGAAGGTCTTTATTATTAAGAGAAAAAGAAATCCAAACCTGCAAGGCCCTGTGTGAAAATTGATTGCCATCAACTGCAATCAAGCGTTTGTGTTAACTGGCAATGAGTCTTTTACATTGCTCTGGAGGGATTTTGGCCACTCATCTTTGCAGAGTTGTTATAATTCAGCAACATTAGAGGGTTTTTGAGCATGGACCGCCTTCTTAGGACCCGTTACATGTAGCGATGTTCCAGCGATCCCACCAACGATCCAACCTGGCCGGGATCGCTGGAACCTCGCTGTGTTGGTCGCTGATGAGCTGTCAAACAGGCAGATCTCAGCGACCCGTGTAATGTCCACGACATCGTGGAAAAGAATATAAACTATTCTTTTCCATGATGTCGAGGTCCTGCTACTGTATTTTGATAGGCAGGTGTAAGCGGGAGAATGCTGGTAACCAGGGTACACATCGGGTTACTAAGCAAAGCATGCTGTGCTTAGTAACCCGATAGCACGCTGGTAACCAGGGTAGATATGCTTAGTAACCCGATGTGTACCCTGGTTACCAGAGAACACATCGGGTTCGAGGAGAGTCACACACGTGCCGATGCATGCCGCCCAGCGGGAGACCGTCGACCAAAAAATGGTCCTGGCCATTCCACAGCGATCTCATTGATGGTCGTTGCAGAATGTCACACGCAGCGACGTCACTGGCGAGGTCGCTGCTACGTCACAAAACCCATGACGTTGCAGTGATATCGCTAGCGATATCGCTGTGTGTGAAGTACCCCTAAAGGTCATGCCACAGCATCTCAATCAGATTAAGGTCAGGATTTTTACTGGGCCACTCCAAGGTCTTAATTTTGTGTCTTTTAATCCATTCAGAGGTGGACTTGCTGGTGTGTCTTGGATCATTGTCCTGCTGCATAACCCAAGTGCGCCTCAGCTTGAGGTGACGACATTATTCTTCAGGATTCTTTGGTAGACAGCATAAATCATAGTTCTATTTACCACAGCAAATCGTCCATGTCCTGAAGCAGCAAAACAGCTCCAGACCATCACTTTTTCACACAGGGCCCTATAGGTTTGGATTTGTTTCCCTTAATTACTATTAATATTTATTTATATAGCGCCATTATATTCCATGGCGCTTTACATACTAAAAGGGGCAGACTAGGACAAGTAACATAGCAACAATATAAGTAACAATAAACGTGGACAATTCGGTCTTACACATACAAGAGGGGAGAAATCCTGTCCGCGAGGGCTCACAGTCTATGAGGGGCGGGTGGGGATACAGTAGGAGGGGGAAGTTCCAGTCGTGAGGTGGTCTGGTGGCCCGCCTTAATAATAAAGACCTTCATTTATAAACTAAACTGTGTGTTATGTTTGTCTAATATTTAAATTTGTTGAGTGATTTAAAACATTTAAGTGTGACAAACATATAAAAGAATAAGAGACCGGGAGAGCATAATCACTTTTTCACACAACAGTGTGTGTGTGTGTATGTATATATTGTAAGGTAGCGGTTAGGATCGGCACGACGGAAGGCAGTGACCCAGGCAACTGTTCACCACACACACAATTTATTGGCACAGTTCAGGTATTTACAGACCTCCAACCCACAGACCGATATGCTCTGTACCTCTGCCGGGCTCTGTCCTGATCGGGGCCACAGCCAATCTTCTCAGCTAGGCTGTGTTGTCCGCAGACAACCTTTCCCTTCTAACCATTCGCTCTTTAGTCTCATGAACATCCTCTCTGAGAGAGCTCCCAGGCTGTGTTAGCTTCACACAGCAGCTCCTCCTGTTCTGACCCACTCCTCAGACCAGGGCAGCTCATATAATCTCCTATCCCATCACAGGTGGGTGTCAGTGCTTTCAGTCAGCACTCAGCTCAGATCTCACTGCTGTTAAGGCCGGTTTCACACATCCGTGCCTCCGCAACGTGTGCGGTCTGTGTGGACACATGCCAGAGGCATGGACATACGGGGACTAGAGCGGACCGGAAAGAGAGGAGCAGCGGCGCTGGAGGGAGGTAAATATACGGGTGACAGATTCTGTGTGCTATCCACTGAACCACGGATAGCACATGGACAGCACACGTTCATACATCCATAACACGTGGGCACGCCCCGCCCCCAAACGGCCTTGTTCCACATGTCCGTGGTGACACAGATGTGTGAAACCGACCTAACCCTGTGAGTGCTGCCACAGAGCAAAAGATGCAATCCCCCATGTGCTGTATACCGGTCAGGGGACACATTGGGGGTCGCATCACCACTATCTATATATATATATATATATATATATATATATATATATATATATATATATATATATATATATATATATAATATATAATAATATTCATATTCACTTTTATTCTAATTTTCTGTGGCTGTTTCTTTGTCATATGATATGAATATGGAAAACATTTACTAATTTACTAACATGTAAAAAAAAACACAAAGTTATGTGATGCCTTATCGATTAGAAGTATGCCTTTCTACTGCTTACAAGTGTGACAATAAAGGAGCATAGGCTTTATCTTTTGTGGTAGGTGGTGTAAGAACACAATGGGAAAAGTCAGTGATATTTTGCTCATGTTTTTGCTACATTTTAATGTTTAGATGCAAGCAGTTCACATCTTGTTATATAATCTTCATTGGGTAGTCCTATGACAGCAAAAATGTATAAAATCTATTGACCATTGCTCTGCCATAGCATATTTATTGGCAATGTTAAAGTGTCTTTGTATCTGCCCCCGTTTCATTTCATTTGTCCATTTCTGCCTTTCTCATTCCCTTGATTATCATCCCCTCCATGGCACAATTCCTGCTATGGCCATCTGTAGTCTGTGCTACTTTACATTTTTTTTAAAAATATAAATCCCACTTGTCCTCCTCCATGGTGTATTTTTTGTACGCTAGCAATTTCTTCATCCCCTTCTCTCTCTTTCCGGCTTCCATACTAAAATAATGTCCTAAAATAGCATCAAACAGCTGGGACTCTTAAATATTACTCTTTGCGCCTTAATTGTCTGCCGAGCTGGGGAGGGGTAATAATTATCTCTTATGCAGCTGAGCTTTAGCTGCGTGTTGTCCTCTGTATAGAATATTCTCTGGGGAGCCTCCCTGTTTGGTCTTTAGCCTCTGATATTAATAACCCCAGATGAAATATTAAGCCATGCTTTTAGTTAATGCTTCAGATGTCTTCACTGGAGCTGATCAAAGTGGGGAGGGGTCTAGTGGGTGCCCAAAACTTCAGTTCAGTAATTGATGCTCTCCATAATGGCCTTCAGACTATCTCATGCCATTGGGGTGCAGGACATTTCAGCAGTTGTCTTCTCAGTAAATACATTTGTGTCAAGAATATTCTACAGACTCTGAACATAGTTCAGCTAAAGGTTAACATTTTAGATTTTTATCTACTTCTTTTTCTAGATTCTTAGCCAACACTTTCTGCTGCACTGACATGATGTTTGTGTGTTGCACACTTTCTGCAGAATTGTCTCATGGTCAGACTTTCACAGTACTTTAGTTTTGCAAGACAGCAGTGTTAACACTTCTTAAGACTTCAGCTTTCCAGCTGCATAGTGGACGCATAGCATTAATGGAAATATTCATTGACATACTACCAGGGGTGGATTAAGGGTAGCCAGGGCCCGGGCAGTTCAGGCTCTGTGGGCCCCCCCCCCGAGTCATGTGACGGGAGTCATGTGACGGGAGTCATCATACACATGAAATAGATTATTCCAGAAAACCAGTAGCTGAGTGAAACTATAACCTGTCAAAACTTCCATTATCTAGTCAGTGCACACGCTGTGAGAATTCAGAAGTCTGCAGTGACAGTGTGACTGCAGAGTTTCATCACAAACTTTTACATTTCCTTTAATGCTCCGAAAGGCCACTTCACACACACACAGATATCTGAGTCCAATATCTGAACAGATCTCTGGTTGCAGTGAAATCATGGATACATTGCTGCATGTTGTACACAGCCACAAAATGGAGCAATGTATCCATGATTTTACTGCAACCAGAGATCTGTTCAGATATTGGACTCAGATATCTGTGTGTGTGAAGTGGCCTTAACAAAAATGTAGTAACTTAAATTGTCAGATGGAGCAACACTTTATTCACATAGCCATATGTCACATAACCTTATATGTTATGGATCAGAATCGATAACTTCACAAGAATAGATCACCAGAACTACCAGCAGTACCAACATTTAAAACAAAAACCTTCATCAGTACCACTACCCTCATCAGTACAGAAGTACATAATCAGGACCACCAACAGTACATAAATACACCATCCCAACATACAGAAATACATCACAAGAACCGCCAGCTTTACACACATACATAACCACAGCAACCAGTAGTTGAATACATCACCAGGGCCACCATTAGTACATGAATAAATCAACAGGACCATCAATAGTACATAAATAAACCATCAAAACCACCATCAGTACGTGACTAAATCACCAGGGTCACCATTTTTATATGAATTTGAGCTCCAGGATCACCAAATTATAACGTCAGGTCAGCCCCTTAGGCTGCTTTCACATCAGCGTTTTTTCCAAATCGCGGCAGATGCGGTTAAAAAACCGCATCTGCCGCGATTACCACATAACCGCGACACTTGCGGCACACTTGCGGCAAGCCCCATGCAATGTCTATGGGGCTTGCGGTAAGGGTGCGGCAGGTGCGGTTTCGGCACTTGCGGCAGGTGCGGCTGCGAAAAAAAACATGCTGCAAGCACCCTTACCGCAAGCCCCATAGACATTGCATGGGGCGTGCCGCAAGTGTCGCGGTTATGCGGTAATCGCGGCAGATGCGTTTTTTTCACCGCATCTGCTGCAATTTGAAAAAACCGCGAGTGTGAAAGCACCCTTATATTGCATGAAGCTCCAACTGCCAGTATGTGCTTAACAATGGTAAGAAGATACTGGGAGTTGTTGTTATCATCGGTCATCAGACTGTGGATCACAGAGGAACCACAGCACTGATGAGAAGCAGGCAGGATCACAAATATTTACATCCAGGTACCTTATATGTGAGATCTTCTCGGATTAGAGTCATGATCTTTTTCTTTCTTCATCTTGTCCAGACACCGTGATGGCTTTTCACATCCACAGCTCGTCTTTGCAGACTTCCATCTTCTCCGGTCTTCTGCAGCACATCCCGGCATGATGCCCTTATAGAAAGTAGAATGATTATAATGCTCCAGAATCATTGCTCCTCTTCATTGTTCCCTACACAAAATATGATTTACACACTGTCCCTATAATGGTACATGCTCTCCACACTGCCATATTGTGCCCCTTCTTCATACTGACCACTCACACTGCTCTCCCCTATACTGCCCAGTCTCTATATAATGTCCCCTCATCACACTCTCCCTCCCAGTAATTGTCCTTTCCTTGCTGTGCCATCAAACTGTCCCCCCATACACCCCCTCTAACTTCTACCCCGATACTGTCTCCTCACTTATTTGGCTGGTCACTCTTCTTACTATCTCCACATATGCTGTCAGTGCTCCATGCCACCCCCCAGATACGCCCCTAACATTCACACATTTTATAAAAAAAATACATAGTTATATATACACAGATATGCACGCATACATTACACAGAACTGTACACATACAGTACAAAGACGTAGAGACAAATAGAGACAAACACATACAGGCATGCACATACACACACAACCAAGAAAAAAAGACAGTATTTAAAGAGATGCACACACCAGAAAATAGAGTAGGTATCTAAAAAAAAAAATAATAATTTGTATACTAAAGGACATATAAAAACATCTGATCACACTACCTATATAGGCAATTTCAGAAACAGAGCCCTGTTCGCATAAATATACAGTATTAGTACAATACAATAAACCAGCAGCACTGATAGGTGCCAGAGCAGTTAGTGCTCATAGAATTCTATGGTAGGTGAAGACCTGTAAATACTGGACTAGATTCCAGAACTCAGATCAGCTATGGGGATCTTCCCCTGCTCATTTATTATCTTTTTTGGTCATTTATATAGTCCAGTATTTACAGGTCCTGATCTTCCATAGAATTCTATGAGCACTGACTGCTCTGGCACCTATCGGTGCTGCTGTAACCATGAACGTGTGCATACACACAACCATGCACATGTAGCTATGAACACACAGCCATGCAGATACACACACATATATATATACACAGCCATCAACATGCAGCCATGCCACACACATAGGTAGCCATACACACATAAAAATTGGGGCTAGAAAAGCACCACATATCGCTCACCTTTCCCCTGGGCTTGTCTGCCATTCAGCTCCACTGTAGCAGGGGGCCGTCCGCTGGCAGTGATGGGGCCGGCCCAGCACACACAGAGTTATTACCTCAGCGAGGCCCAGCTGCAGCAGCCGCCTCACAGAGGCGCAGCAGTCGCCTCACAGAGGCGCAGCAGCCGCCTCACAGAGGCGCAGCAGCCGCCTCACAGAGGCGCAGCAGCCGCCTCACAGAGGCCCAGCAGCCGCCTCACAGAGGCCCAGCAGCCGCCTCACAGAGGCCCAGCAGCCGCCTCACAGAGGCCCAGCAGCCGCCTCACAGAGGCCCAGCAGCCGCCTCACAGAGGCCCAGCTGCCGCCTCACAGAGGCCCAGCTGCCGCCTCACAGAGGCCCAGCTGCAGCCTCACAGAGGCCCAGCTGCAGCCTCACAGAGGCCCAGCTGCAGCCTCACAGAGGCCCAGCTGCAGCCTCACAGAGGCCCAGCTGCAGCCTCACAGAGGCCCAGCTGCAGGCAGCCTCACAGAGCCTTTGCTGGGTATTTTTGCCCTATGTGATCTCTCTAGGGACCACACTGATGCACACACGCAGGAGGAGGGGATGTTTGGAAACACTCGGCACAGGCTGCTGTTCTCACATAGGAGGTGCCCTGCTCAGCACTCACCGTTAGATGTAGTCAGGCAGAGCTTCTGTCCAGCGGTGACAGGCAGGGTGAGGAGAGCAGCTCTGAGCAGGGCAGGCCAGGCCGGGTGAGTGAGCAGCTCCTCTGACAGAGTGGTGGGCGGGCCTTGTGTCTCCTCCAGCATCGCGGGCTTTTTGAACGTCCTCCTCTCCTGCACGTCATGACGTGCAGGAGGAAGAAGTGGGCGTGTCGGCAGCTACGGCGGCGGTGGTGGCCTCAGCAAATTTAACAGCAGCGTGCGCCGGTGCCTAAAGACAGTGGCGGATCATAATGGGGGCAGTTTACCCAGGGCACTCGGGCCCTATCTGAGCATTGGGCCCGGGGCAACTGCCCATATTGACCTCATTATAATCCGCCACTGCATACTACACCTGGGTACAGGGATTTTGGGGAAAAAAATGACAGAGATGAGAATTATATGAAGTTTTCTAGTTTAACTTTTTGAGCTGAATGAAAAGGTGTTGGTTTTCACTTTTTTGTTTTCCAAAAAAAAAAAAAAATGCAGATAAAGGAATCTATCAATGTTAGCGTTCAAGACTGATAAAACGCATATTGAGAATGAATTTTTTCAAATTACATAATTGCTAACTTTCTGCCCAGAGGATTGTATGTTTAGGCTGCTTCAGACTTGCAGATGCATCTGCAGCGTTTTGCAGATGCATCTGCATGCAGACCGCGGCCCCTATGTTTATAATGTGCGACGCGGTTGCAGATGCTTGCGGACCCGTGCGCTCTCATTGCCGCATTGGACTGGCGCACGGGATGCCGCGCACAACACACTCGCCACCATGACGCGAAATGTGGTCCATGGTGCGGGCGGATGTGTGATTTGTGCGCAGGCATCCGCGTGCGCACAGATCACTAATGGCGGGCAATGAGAGCGCACGGCGGTCCGCAAGCATCTACAGACCGCCGTGCGCACCATTATAAACATAGGGGCCGCGGTCTGCATGCAGATGCTTGCAGATGCATCTGCAAAACGCTGCAGATGCATCTGCAAGTCTGAAGGCAGCCTTAAGCATACAATCCCATCTGGGGGCAGAAAATGTTTAGCAGATTATGTAATTTTGTGAAAGAACATCATCTCTCAATTATTGGCGGTTTTATCAGTCTGTCTTTTATAACTATGTCTACACAAATATCAATCACTGATTAAAGGGAACCTGTCAGGTGGTTTATGCCCCTCCAGCTATCACTATCTGTACCTGCAGCTTCATAATACTATCTAATCTCTGTCTGAGCTCAGAGTGTAATGTGAAAGGTGAAAGAAAAGCTTTTATACACTTACATTTCAGTCCCCACTTTGGAGGAGGGGGACTGTCTGGCAGGATAATAATTAACTCACTTTTAACTTGGATAGCTAAAGGACCTGTGTTATGTAATGATCATGTGACCATAGTGGGCGGAGCTAAGCCAGCAAACATATGTTCTATGAGAACTTAGCTCCGCCTATTGTAGTCACATGGTTATGACATCACATCAGGTCTCCCAACATGTTCTAGCACAAGGCTGAAATGTTAACTATTAGCCTGCCAAACAGTCCCCGTCCTCCAAGCTGGGGACTGACTGCCTCCTTACATAAGGAAATGTAAGTGTATAAAAGTTTTTCTTTCACCTTTCACATTACGCTTGAGCTCAGACAGGGATGATTAGAATAGTATTATGAAGCTGCAGGTACAGACAATAATAGCTGGGAGAGCATAAACTAGCTGACAGGTTCCCTTTAAGATCACTTGACTAATGATCTTGCAAAAAGGAATTAAAAAGAAAAATGACTAATTCTACTGATTATTTTCCCAGAATCGCCTATATACGGTACTTACCGTATATTGAACTCACTTTATAAAAGGGCTGTGGAGTCGGTTAGCCAAACCATTGACTCCGACACCTCAATTTAACTGACTCTGACTTCCTCATACACGGCTCATGATTAAGTGATAAATCTATTGTAGTACAATGTGAACATCAGGCTTTAAGCAATATTATGATACAATAATCAAGATATTTAGATGGAGCATAATTGATAATATTCAGCACATACTGCATTCATCTACTGTATCAAATTTGTTATATTTTTTAGGAGACTGAGTTGGTCCATTTTCTACTGACTGTGACTCTGGCATAGATATCCCGACTCCACAGCCCTGGTTTATAACATGCTGCCAACAGATTGGACTGCCTATTAAACGTGGCAGACTTCTGCTTATGACTAGATGTAATAGTGAAGAGATCTGAGATTTTTACAGTAATCCTGTAAAGTGTATGATATCTTCATTTATTGGTTTTCTGTAGCAATCAAAGGAAAGCCCCCATTACACGGGGCGACATCGCCGCCTATTACATAGGCGACGTAGGGGTGTGGCCTATTGGCGGCGTCATCACCCCTATGTCGCCTCATGTAAGGGCGATGGCGACGCCTTTTACTGGTCGCCTGGTTTCAGAGCAGTGCTGTGAAACCAGGCGGCCGATCTGGGGCGATGTGCTTATATCGCCCCATGTAACCGGGCGCCGGCGACCTGTCAAGCGATGGGAACCATGGGAGCATCGCTGCTGGGGTTTTCAGACACCCCTCGGCGATGCCGTCTGACAGCTCGCCGGCGCGGGGCTGGAGATGTCGCCCCGTGTAAATGGGGGATGGCAACGCTGGCCGGGCGCCAAAAACGTGCCGCTCCCGCCAGTCGCCGCCGACATCCCCAGCCCCGTCGGATGGTGTGATGGGGCCCAAAGATAAGTATTGTCAGCACAATTTATCCAGTAAAATCTTAGTGATTGAAAATAGTGATTAAAAGTAGGCCTGCATGTTAAAAGTGATGTGTTTTGGACACGTTGTGCCTGTTCTCAAAGCATGGTTTTCTGCAGCATTTCTTTTCTGCATATATCATACACTCATTCCTATCGATCAGTGGGATGCAACACTCCTATTAACAAGCTGTGACCAGCTCCAGCGGACAGATGTAAATGGTGGACAGGAATTAACTAAAGCGCTCAATGTTAGTAGCTGCTCTGGGGAACTGCAGTCATCGGGATAACGAGACGTCATTTATATCCTAGTAGTGGAAAACATGTTTAAATAACTGATGAATCAGTCCTCTAATCTGTGTTTTGTTGCTTCTGGATGCCGTGGCAAGATGTGTTCGGGTATGGACAATTAATAATTCTAATACACAATACAAAACCTAAATAAACATTGTGAAATGTAACAAGTTTTATCAGGTGGAAGATTACTCTCCACCAGGGTGACAGCGTGCAGATTGCTATCATGTCTGACTATCGGAGAAGTCATCGAGACTGATTTACCTGCACACTGCACATTTAGGTACCTACGATCTATAAGCCTGGCTATACATAGATGTACGGCTAAGAATACTATAAAATCAAACTGCCATCTGTGGGTGTCTGCAGACTTTCCACACTGCGTAACAAACCCACTTCCTGTACTGTAGCTGGTGCTAGGTAGCCTACATGTTAAGGCAAAGGTGATAATGAGAACCATTTTCAACCTGTGCTGTATGTCTTCACCTTTTTTACTTTTATGTTGTAGGATATACCTACTGTGGGACAGTACTTTTGCTTTTGGTCATATTGATTAGCAGGAAAGAATATTCATAGTTTAAACAGAACTTGTAACAGAAAAACACACCATACCTGGTAATCTGCAGTTAAATGGTGTTTAGATGCTGTGTACCCGGCTAACAAGATCAGTGGCAACAAGGAAAAAATAAATTTACAATCTACCTGCAGCTGCTCAATTCTGGTAATTGGGCCGGAGCAGGGAGTGGAGTCAATGCTCACTATATAGTGAATGCGGTGCAATCACTCTCCAGCACATTGATGAACATCCCTCTTTGCAACATGTGTAATTATAGCCACACTCAATGTATAAAGTTTGGTGACTGTAACAGCTCTTTGCACTACTCAGATGACTGGGCGCATAAGCGTGTGTCTGCAGGGAGAATATAACTTTAAACAGAACCTGACCCCTAAAAATCAGCCACCAGTCTATTTATACCTGTCCCTGCACCACCAGTATAGCTTTGTAAGCATTCTCGTGTCAAAAATGGGAATTTGTAAAGTTTATAAAACTTCATTTTTTATCTTCAGATCTGCGGCTTCTCAGTTCTTGAGAAGTCACACAGGGCGTTCCCTGTGGCTTCTCATCGTCGTCTGCACATCAATTATTCACGCCTAGATGGGCGTGCTAAGGCATTGTGATCTTCCTCACCCATTTCCATGGGCGATATAGCCGGTATGACGCTATTCGCCTCATATCCGGCTATACTGACGTCAGTACACCCATTTCGGTGTATTGCGCATGCGTGAGGTCCTCATCGCGAAGTCAGAAATACACCCAAATGGGTGTACTGACATCAGTATAGCTGGATATGACGCAAATAGCGTCATACCGGCTATACCGCCCATGGTGGAGGGTGAGAAAGATCACAATGCCTTAGCACGCCCATTTGGGCGTGAATAATTAATATGCTCAAGGGACACAGGGAACGCCCTATGTGACTCCTCAAGAACTGAGAAGCCGCAGATCTGAAGGTAAAAAATGCAGTTTTATAAACTTTACAAATACCCATTTTTGACACAAAGGGATGCCTACAATGCTATACTGGTGGTGCAGAGACAGGTATAAATAGACTGGGGGCTGATTTTAGGGGTCAGGTTCCCTTTAATTTTCTCCCCTCTAGCAGGGGTGGGCAATTAAGTTTCCTAAGGGGTCACATAAGAGACCCTGATTTGAAAGACAGAACTGAAGGCCACTTTACACACACCAACTTATCTGTCAACTTCTTACCAACTTACTGGTTGCAGTGAAATCATGGACACATAGTTCCATTTGTATACAGTCACAAAATGGAGCAATGTGTCCATGATTTGACTGCAACCAGCAAGTTGGTCAGAAGTTGGACAGATAGGTTGGTGTGTGTAAAGTAGCCCTAAGGCTGGAATGAATTCTGCTCAATATTAATGTTAATTATAATTATTTTATATTAATTATTTCACTATTATACTGAGTTAAATTAAGTTTGCTGTATATGTAAAGAGCTGGCTCGACAACCAGTGGGTGCTCAGAAATTGATAGAAATATTAATTGAAGAATCTGGCACACCAAAAATTTTAAAGGCAAACAAAGTTCAAGATGTTTTCTAATTTATTGTGGATTCAGACTCCTGAAAATAAAGTGTGACTTTGTTTGTCATCGGTGTCATTTGACGTTTTGACATTAGTCTTCCTAATAAAGCGCATTGCCATCCTCGGCTGACATACGTTACCAGTTTCTGGCTTTCTTACTTACCGACAGCAGTGGCAGTACTTTGTGTCTACTATAAACTTACTTGGGGCTTGTATTTAGCCCATTTTGGATACAGCACATTCTTTGCAATTGAAAACTTGCAGTCCTTTTTCCCAGACTACTGTCTGTCAAGTGGACAGACACATTGATAAAAAAAGTGACCCATTTATGATAAAATTGCGTAAATCAAAGATCATCATTCAGTTGTGTTTTATGAAGAAGACTAATGTCGAAACGTCAAATGACACGGATGACATAAACAAAGTCACCCTTTATTTTTTATTTTTTTTGTATAATCATTTTTATTGAAGTTTCATATTCACAAAATAATCAAACAGTTTATAAGACAAAATATCAAAATACCTCCCCTCCATATCATCTCATTGCTGAAAGAAACATATGAGTTGTAATCAGGCATGAAAAAATTGGTAGTACAAGAATCACTCTGTAATACGTACATCAAACATCTATTCTATTATCGACAATGATTGAGGTATAAGTAGTGCAATACAAGAATTCCGTACAGAGTTTTATCAGAAAGTTGAATAGCCCGCCAATGGAGCCCCAATCTAATCCATTCCCTAAAAAGCCCCCTTGCCCTCCCTACCTCTACAGCATCCTCCATCCCATAATAATCTCTTACTAAAGAAGTTAATGTCAATTACCAATTTTCATACAACCTCTCATAATATTAACTACAACGCAATCTACCCAAGCTGCCCTCCAAGTCTTCTAGAGCGTATCATGAAGACGTTCTGAAAGGAGTCATAAAGTCCCTGATCTCTGATTCCGTTAATACCTTCTCAAGTAACGGTCTCCATTTGATGAAAAATTTCTTAGCTAATTTGTCAACATTTCTCAAAGTTTCCATCTTTTCAAGTGCAAGGACAGATTCTTTATGATTAGTTGATCCCTACCAGGTAATGTGTCGTTCAACCAATATTGCAAGAGTAGTCTCTTGGCTATCACAGTATGGTGTGAAACAGAACATGAGAAGGTCTTAGTAAGCCCGAGTCCTCAAAGCAATGGAATAACCATAGAAGAGGGCTCAAAGGAACCTCTAGCCCATAGAGACCCAAGGCCAGCACCCTCACCTCCCTCCAGAACCCTTGGGAGTCTGGACATGACCAAAGGCCGTGTTCCAGATCAGTCGCCGGTGATTTGCATTTAGGGCAGTGTACCCACCTATTTTGATTGCCTGAAGAGGGTGGAATGTTAAAACCCTGTATGGAGGCATGCATAATACGGTACTGTGAATCTCTCCACCTCTCATTCACAATATATTTCCGTATCCTCCCCCAACCTCCCAAGATCTTCGGGGTCAGTTCGGGATCCTGGAAGTGTTTGTTCCATTTTTTGAAGAGATTATGCGTCGTCGCTGGTCTGAGGATTTTTTGTAATCTACTATATAATGAAAAGATTGTCACCTCCGCTACTTCCATCCCTCTTAGCTCATCCCATTGGGGAGCTTTCTATCTCTTTTGATATGTCTCTTAAATGTGACATGAGATAATGACTTATCTGTCGATACTGTATAACATGGAATCCGGGTAGATTGAATTTTTCTAACACCTTCCCCTCCGACAGCCATCTTTTCTCCAATGGTGCATAAGGTCCCCCATTGTCTTGACACCCCTCACTCCCCACCCGGAATAGTTTATTTTCGCGTCCCAGCTTAAAGGTGGGACATGCCCAGGGATTGAGATCTCTAGATATTCTCCAAGATAGTTTCATTTTCTTCCTTACTTCCCTTCCAGGCCATCATTGTGTCTCTAAATATTACTGTGTTTTTAATATGAGGGGGATTTGCCGAGAGAGGAGAATGAAGGAGGGCCGACAGGTCCCATGGTTTGGCCCAACTCCCTCTCCAGCTCTACATCCGAATACCTGTTTGAGCCATTAACCCAGTCCAGGACGTTCCGTAAAATACATGCCATATTAAAGCCTCTGACATCAGGTATACGTAACCCCCCATCCTCTTTTGATTGAATCAGGGTTCGAATTGCTATTCGGGCTTTTTTGCCCCTCCAAAGGAACCTTGAGAAGGCGAAGTTTATCCGTTTGACGTCTGCATGTCTCAGTAGCATAGGCAGCGTCTGAAGGGGGTATAACAGTCTCGCAAAATTGATCATTCTGATCAGATGAGCCAACCATTAATGACAGGGAAGATCCTTCCATCTAATCAACTCCCTCTCAATCTTCTCAATTATCTGTACAAAGTTTAGTTTGTATGTTAGCCCCTGGGTCCTTGCCAAATGTATACCCAAGTATTTCACACTATCTTTGGCTATAGGTATTCCACATAGTGTGTTTCTCACCTGAGATCTAGCGCCGTTTCCCAGAAAAAGGATCTCGCACTTATCTCTATTAATTTCAGTCCCGAGCATTTTCCCAGGGTTTCTATATCAAGAAGAAGTGCAGGAAGGTCCCTATGGGATTCTGTACGAAGAGGACCATATCGTCCGCAAAGAGAGCTAATTTAGCTTCTTTTCTACCCACCTTGATACCTTCGTATCTGCTATGAGGTTCCAGATACATGGCCAGGGGTTCAGTGGCCAAGTCAAAGAGGAGAGGTGACAATGGGCAGCCCTGTCTCGTCCCCCTTTCTAATTCAAACATATCAGACAGAAAGCCCTGGGTACTTATTCTGGCCTTAGGGGAGCTATAAAGAGATCTAAGGAAGTCACGAAATGGGCCTTGCAGGTGTACGGAGTCCAGAACGCGGTCCAGCCACGACCACCTCACACTGTCAAATGCCTTTTCAGCATCGAGGGTGATCATGGCTGGAGCATCAATCCCTCTCTTCCCTCCCGCACCCACCACATCTAGCAACAACAGCGCCCTCCTGATGTTAGTAGCCTTGATCTCCCCTTGATGAAACCTGACTGGTGTGAAGGGATCAACTAGGAAGAATATTAGCGAGTCTATCGGCCATTATTTTAGAAAGGAGTTTTAGATCATGGTTTATAAGCGATATCGGCCTGTAACTCGCTGGGGTCAGTTGGAGACTTGCCAGGTTTTAGAAGCAGCTTAATGTGAGCCACATTCATATGTGCAGGAATCGGAACTCCTTGCAAAATACTATTAAAAAGATCTCTCAAAGTGGGGCGATTTGGTCTTTCAATGCCTTGTAAAAGGCACCATTATAGCCATCAGGGCCTGGGGCCTTGCCAGAGTTTAGGGAGGTGATGGCTGCCCTCAATTCTTCCAGGGTAATGGGGCTATTTAAATAATTCAACTCCTCCTCCGTAATCTCTTCCAATTTGATCATATTCAACCAGTCAGGTCTTTTTCCCTCTATCCTATCCCCTTCTTTGTATATTGACGCATAATATTTTCCCAGTATCTTGACTATATCTCCAGGATCTGTCCATTCC